>PVKM010001932.1:47807-70619 GCA_004027735.1 Carollia perspicillata
AACACAAATATCCCGAGCAGAGAAATTAAGTCAGGAAAAATCTCCCCACTCCGACCCCCCTGAATGGAGAAACTAGCCCAGGGAGAAGACATAGCATAGGAGTAGGTTTAATTACTATTACTAAAACATTAGTACTAGGAACAGTTTTTGTTTTTTATTCTGAGTCTGACTAGCATGAAATGTGTACAAAACACAGCTCAGGGTAAGTTAATGTTTAATAAAAATAATGAGAGATGTTCTATAGAAATGCCGAGTTCCCCCTGCCCACTAGTACTAGTCCAGGATATTTCAATGACTAATAAATCTGAGTAAGAAACTTCCCCCAACTGTTTCAATCAAAACGTCATAGATTAATTACAACAAGCAGAATTATTTGAAATACCCTCTACTCCTATACTATATTCTTAGACAATTAACCACAAGGTACAAAAGATGTTGTCTGGAGTGGACTAACCATGTGGAAAAAGAACTTACTAAACTCACGAAGAAAAATTGAATCATTTTTATAAGGAAAGTTAACTCAGAATATAGTCATTGTTAAACCTTGCTTATTTAATTAAATTGTTTATCACCCTTAAGGTCAATATGTTCTTTTCCACGATAATATTTGTAAAGGTTGTTAAATTAATGAAATTTATAGCTGGGTTTTGGGTTTTCCGCTCATATGATCAACTGTAACCACAAATGTCGACCTTTGCCAAAACTGAAAGTATAAAACATTGCTTGCTGCACAATAAAGTGGAGCAGAATGTCACCGTCCTTTGAGTTGTGTTGTTATTCTGTCTCTCATCGCCAACGCCTTACCCCTTTGCGACCTTCGGACCCCTGGACTCTGCCGAGGCTGGACCGCAGCAATCAGCACTGAAACATTATGTAACTTGGAATGCAGCAATGACTAAAAGGTGTTTTCCTTTAAAATATATATTCATTTTCATTACACAATAGTTCTAAAAATAAAATGAAAACATTATGGCTATATTAAGGTTCCCTTTGATTCCAATTTTGGATCTCTAGCCACCTTTTCAGAAGTACCCTCTATTTTCTGCTTATTATGTATCCCTGTACCTCCCCAGGCCTATAAAAATACTTTTAATGTGTCTATTACCTTAAAAAATCATGATATTATTTGCGTAAGAGTCTGTTCACGTGAATGGATTAAGGCTGGGCTTATCATCTGTCTCTACCATTTGCTTGCTACTCTTCTAACTACTGGGGTTCAACGACATGCAGAATGGAGTCCCTATTCACCTGGAACTTGCATCACCTGCAACTCGCTTTCTTTAACGTACATTTTATTGATTATGCTGTTACAGTTGTCCTAATTTCCCCCCTTTGTCTCCCTCCACCCAGTACCCCCCTTCCCTCCAGCAATCCTCCCTTAGTTTATGTCCATGGTTGTGCATATAAGTTCTTTGATTTCTCCATTTCTTATACTTTTCTTAACATCCCTCTGTCTATTTTTTCTTCCTACCAGTTATGCTTCTTAATCCCTAAACCTTTCCCCCCATTCTCCCTCTACCCCCTGCTAGCTGATAACCCTCCAAATAATCTCCGTATCTAGGATTCTGTTCCTCTTCTAGTGGTTTGCTTAGTTTATTTTTTTAGATTCAGTTTTTGATAGTTGTGAATTTGTTGCCATTTTAATGTTCACAGTTTTGATCTTTTTTTTCTTAAATAAGTCCCTTTAATATTTCATATAATAAGGACTTGGTGATGATGAACTCCTTTAACTTTACCTTGTCTGGGAAGCACTTTACCTGCCCTTTAATTCTAAATGAGAGCTTTGCTGAGTAGAGTAATCTTGGTTGTAGGTCCTTGCTTCTCATCACTTTGAATAATTCTTGCCAGTCCCTTCTTGCCTGCAAAGTTTCTTTTGAGAAATCAGCTTATAGTCTTATGGGAGCTCCTTTGTAGGTAACTCTCCTTTTTTCTTGCTGTTTATAAGATTCTCTCTTTATCTTTAACCTTTAGCATTTTAATTATGATGTGTCTTGGAGTGGGCCTCTTTGCATCCATCTTGTTTGGTATTCTCTGTGCTTCCTGGACTTGAATGTTTATTTCCTTTGCCAAATTAGGGAAGTTTTGTTTCATTAAGTTTTCAATTTCTTGCTTTTCCTCTTCTCCTTCTGGCATCCCTATGATTCAAATGTTGACACTTCTGAAGATGTCCCTGAATCTTCTTATTCTCTCCTCATTTTTTGAATTCTCGTTTATTCAGTCTGTTCTGGTTAATTGTTTATTTCTTCCTTATGTTCCAAATGGTTGATTTGAACTCTGGCTTTCTTTCCTTCATTCTTGGTTCCCTGTGGATATTTCTTTATTTTACTTAGGGTGGCCCTCATTTCTTCTTTTATGCTTTTGCTGTATTCAGTGAGTTCTCTGAGCATCCTGATCACCAGTGTTTTGAACTCTGCATCTGATTGATTGGTTATCTCCATTTCCTCTAGTTGTTTTTCTGGAGTTTTGTTCTGTTCTTTCATTTGGGCCATATTTCTTTGTCTCCTCAATTTGGCAGCCTCCTTATGTTTGTTTCTGTATATTAGGCATGGCTGCTTTGACTCCCTGTGCCAGCACACCTGTTAAGTTACGTGGCATACAGCCTTAGGTATTCACCAGGGTGAGGCAACCTGCTTCAGCACTTTGTGGCTCTGTATGTGAGGGAGTTGGAGAGAGGACAATGCTGCGGGGCTTGCTCAGCACTGGCCTCATTTCCACTCACTTCACTCCCTTCTCACATGTGACTGTCACCCCCCTAGCTGCTGCCCTGGCGGTGGTTCCGAGTGGGTGGGTTTGCATTTGTCCTAGGACAGGGTGGGCCCTTTAAACAGCCTCACCCAAGAGACTGGCAGTATCTTCTACCACCCTAGCTGGTTTTTTTACAGCTGGTAGTTATGAGGCTTTATCTTCCTGGTGCTGGAGCTCTGGGCTGTGTGGCCTGGCCTGGGGCTGGGATCACTTGCTCCCGAGGTATCCCTCCCGATCTCATCCACTATATGTGAATGTGGGACTGCCTGTTCCACCAGTTGCCTCATTGCTGCCACACTGCGTCCTTTCCACCTTGGCTCCCCATCTCCACCCCTCCTACCCGTCTGGATGAATATGGCTTCTTTAAGTTTTGGTGGTTGGACTTCCATACAGTTCAGTTTTCTGGCAGTTCTGGGTATTTTTGGTTTTGAGATTAGTTGTGATCCTTCTTACGGTTGTGCAAGGAGGCAAAGAGTGTCTATCTATACCTCCATCTTGACTGGAAGTCCTCTGCCACTTGTTTTTTAAAGTTAATTTTTTAAGATCTTTGATAACACATTTAGATCTTGTTCATTTCTTTTCATTGTTCCATTATTCTAGTACATGAATATACCATACTATGTAATATATCATTTCTGTACTCATGAACATTCAGATTTATATCGAGTAGGATGTTGTCTACTGTAAGTAACATAAATTTGTTTCATAGCGATGTATATATTAAGGATATTTATTATCTCACATTACAGAAAGACCAGAAGTGGAACCATCTCCATGTATATATACTCATATATATGATCAGAGGCATCACCCTGTTATTTTTTTTTTAATTTTTAATTTTCTAAGCTGTATATTAGTTGTTTTGTTATGTAACAAATTACCCCAAAAATCAGAGGCTGAAAACATAAACACAGTTTTTGTGGGTCAGGAATCTGGGCATGGCTTAGCCCAAAGGTGCTCTTGACTTAAAGTTCCTTATGAGGTTGTGGTTAAGCTGTCAGACTGGGTGGGCAGAGTATGGGGGGGGGATCCTTTCCAACATGTGGGTCTCTCCACACAATTACCTTATGACATGGCATTTGGAGTCCCCCAAATTGAGCAAATCCAGAGGTGGAGAGTGCCTAGGAGGGAAGCCACAGTCTTTTTATAACCTAGGTTTGAAAATGACATCCCATCACTCTGCCTTATTATATTTTAAAAAAGTGAGTCATTAAGTGTATCCTGCCCTCAAGGGGAGGGAAGGGATTACACAAGAGTGTGATTGCCAGGAGGCTGGGTGATTGTGTTACTTACCAGTTCAAAATCTGCATGCTGGATGCTTCAAAAGGCCAACATTAAAAACATCAGAGTTTGGCCCTGGCTGGCGTGGCTCAGTGGATTGAGCATGGGCCTGCGAACCAAAAAATCTCGGTTCGATTCCCGGTCAGGGCACATGCCTGGGTTGCAGGCCAGTTCCCAGCGGGGGACACACGAGAGGCAACCATACATTGATATTTCTCTCCCTCTCTCCTTCCCTTCCCCTCTAAAGATAAATAAATAAAATCTAAAAAAAAAATTAAAAAAAATAAAAACATCAGAGTTTGGAGTAAGGAAATGTTTACTGATGGAGAAGATGCCTACTTGAGAAGATGGGGGCACTTACAGGTCCTCAAATCCATCCCCGGAGAGTCCAGAATTCAGGATCCTTTTATGTTAAAAGAAGGGAAAAAAAGATGGGAAAGAGGTGATTGATGACCTAGACATCTGGGCACCAACAGGAATTTGAGGAAAAGTGAGAAATCTTGAAATCCTTTTGTTCCTGGTCTGGGTCTCTCCGCCCCTGCTGATCTGCGTCACCTTTTCAGCAGAGGTACCTTTTTGGTAAGAAGCTGTTCTTCCAAAAACTCAATTTTCCAGTAGAATTCCATATAGGTATGTCAGTCATTGATTACACACACACACACACACACACACACACACACACACACACACATCCTTTATCTTAAGAGCTGTTTTCCAGAAGTTCTGAAGGCCATGGGAAAGATGCAGGCTAGAATTAAGACAGAGTCACAGAGACTGAGCATTTCACTCCGTCACAATTGGGGGCCACTTTAGAGACTGCCTACCTTCCACTGGCTCCCCTCAGTGTTGCCAGACGGCTGCTAATAACAACTGCGTCCCTTCTTCTTGGAGGTAAGAGGTTCAAAAGGACCTTTCTGTCCTTGCATTGAAACCTTTTCTGATTTCTCTTCTTCACAATTCAATTCGATACAAATGTACTGAGTATTTTCATTTGGCCAGGCTCTTTGCTACTTGCTAGGGTTACACGGATCATGTCTTCAGAAAGCTAACGAGTCCCATAGAAGAGATAGATACACACAGCAAATAATTGCACTATATGATGGGTGATTGAATGTCCTAGAAGCTGAGGAAGCAAGCAGGAGAAATGAACTGGAGTTAGAGGAGGCAAATGAAGTGGTTTAGCTGAACTTTGGAAGGTCAGTTGGAGGAAGGTGACTTGGGGAGATAGGAAAAGGGCATTCTAGAACTAAATGTTACAAAAAAGTACTGAGAATAATGTATAGTTAAGTACCACTATCAAACTTTTAATATTTTGTTATGTTAATTTTTAGGTTTCTTCTTTTTTAAAAAAGAAATCATGACAGATCTACCATTTGTTCCCTCTCCCCATCCATCCTGGCTTCCAGCCCTCCCTTCTCTTGACCTCATATCATTATCATGATATGTGTTCATCTATCCATCTAGTTTCATTTTTTAATTTTTAATTTTTATAGATTTATTTATTTTCAGAGAGTGGGGAAGGAAGGGAGAGAGGGAGAGAAACATCAATGTGCAATGGTTACCTCTTGTACAGCCCTAACTGGGGCACTGATCCACAACCCAGGCATGTGCCCTAGCTGGGAATCGAACCGGTGACCCTTGAGTTTGCAGATGACACCCAACCCACTGAGCCACACTGAGCCACACCAGTTGGTACTAGTTCCAGTTGGTACCAGTTCATTTTCTGTAGACATATGTATATTCCATAATCAAGACATTAAATTTGTGTGTACCATTATTTGTTGTCATGATGCTATTTCAGTAACTCATGAACTATCAAATGTTGCTACTTATATGACGCTCAATCCACTGAGCTACACCAGCCAGGGCTGTTTCTACTTTTTGCAAGGGAGTAGGCTTGAATGTGAACATGTCTTTTTGTGCACTCACCTGTATTTTTCTAGACATGAGATTGCTGGGTCATAAAACACACATTTCAATTTTCACCCCCCCAAAAAACCCTACTTAAAGATAATAAAAAAATAAATTTCACCAAAAGTGGTTGTTGTGGTTTTATTTTACTTATTTTTAGAGAGAGTAGGAGTGAGAGAGAGAAACATCGATTTGTTCCAATTATTCAAGCATTCATTGGTTCCTTCTTGTAGGTGCCCTGACTGAGGATCCAACCTGAATTCGCAACCTCTGTAGAATGCTCTAATGCTACCCGGCCAGGGCTTGTTCTGGCTTTACACTTCACCTGAAATCCCAAAGAGTTTCCCAGATTTTCTCCTTCCCCTAGAATGATCAGACTTTAACATTTACAATTCCTAGAGTTTTCAAGTGGTCATATGAACATATAAATTCAGTATAACTTTAGATACATGCCAAGAAAAGGTCAGAGGAGGCTTGATATAGTACAGAAAACTCTGAAGGGTCAGCTGCAGTGTTTTGGGGGCTCCGTGCTACTCTTCGGTTTCCCTCAGTGCTAGCAGACAATAAAACCCAACATGTACCGCGAGAACACCGGCAGGGACCCAGGGCGCTGGAGACCAGAACCGCTTCGGGTGGGGGCTCCCCTCGCCTCCCGCAGTTGGTACGTCCTGACGGAGTCTTCCCCCACCGCGGTGTGCGTTGGTTTCGCCCTGGGTGACGCCTGCGCCTGAGCTGCTTCTCCCCCCCGGCGGCGCCCAGCTTCAGCCTCAGGCGCCAGTTCCCCTGCCGGTGCCCCGCTCCTGACGTGGTTCCGAAGCTCGTGACCCCCGCACCCTGGAGGAGGGGCTCGGCCGAACGCCGGCGCCGGTCGGTGAGTACCTGCCGCCTCCGCACACCTCCAGTCCTTCTCTTCCCGCCTCTTTTTCCCCCTGGCGGCAGGCGCTGTCCGCCGCAGGCAGGGCCCTCCCCGTGCTGAGGCGGGCCTGGGAGCACGGGGTGGGTCCTTCGGGGAGCCCGTGGGCTTCCGCCCCTCGGAGCCGGGCCCGCCCCTTTCGCCTAGGGGTGCTGTGCGCCTGCTCCGGGGGAGCCTCCGCTTCCCGGCGCTTGTCGTCACCGTCCGAGGAAGGGCTACGCTCCCCGTCCCCCGGCTGCAGTCTTTCCCCCCTCGCTCGGTGCCCCGGGCGGAGGAAGAAGCCCGGGCGGAGGTCCGTCTCGCCGCCTCCGGGAGCCTGGCTCTGGCTGCCGGCGCCCTCCTCGCGCCCCGCCCTCCGGCGGCCACTGTCTGAGCTGAGCGGGAAGCGGTCCGTGCGTTCGCCGGCTGTTTGGACAGAAAAAGGGTTTTCCTTGGAAGTCCTTACCGGCGTTCACCGCTGTGCCCTGCAGCAGCACTGGCGCGTTTCGCCAGTGAGCACACGCGTGCTCAATTTGCACGAGCGGGTGCGGGACCGCTGGCTGTACTTCGCAGCTAACAAAGACACCCCTGGAAGGGGTCGAGCCGGCTTGGGGTCTCTGTGGTGTTCTGCGGTGTTGGTGGCCCTGGGACCCGGGTCGGGGTGGGAGGGGGGAGAGTTTTACGCTCCGTCTTCCCCGGTCAGGGAGCGGGCGGTGCTTCGTGGTTGAGTCAGAGAATGTCTTTCTGGGATCAGAGGCGGCGGGCTTCAGTTCTCAAAACGGTCCGTGGCCAGCCTGACCCCTTAACAGCTGTTTGACTTGGAGTAACTTTCCCAGTGTGTAAACTAGTGATACAAATGGCTTATGAAAACGGCGTAAAATAATGATACTTATCACAGAGTTATGGGGAGGAATAACCTCTAGAATGCATTTGAGGTATCTAGAGTAGTCAGTCTCCCAAGGACTCAATAAATAATTACAAATGGAGCCCTGGCTGGTGTGGCTCAGTGGGTTGAGCGCCCGCCTGTGAACCAAAGGGTCACAGATTCGATTCCCAGGCAGGGCACATGCCTGGGTTGTGGGCCAGGTCCCCAGTACGGGGCACGTGAGAGACAACCACACATTGATGTTTCTCTCCCTCTCTATCTCCCTCCCCCTCTCTAAAAATAAATAAGTTTAAAAAATCTAAAAAAAGTAATTTCAATTTAATTATTACTCAAAACGTGTTTGGATTTTCTTGTCAGACATTTGTCGTAAGCTGAGGCTGAGCATGAACAGGGGTGCGTGTGTCTGGGTGTAGGAAGGTGTAGGTGTATATTTACTTTTTCTTTCTAAATTTGAGAAACAGCCAGGGTGATGTGGTCAGGCGATAAGACGCTTGGTAGCAAATTTCTTGCCTAGTGACTTATATAGGGGTGAGAGTCAGCCATTTATAAATTATTGTTGTTAAGGTTCTACTGTACCCCCAAGCTTTCAAAGCAGTTTTGACAGATTTGGAAGGTAGAGTGTTAAGATTTTAAATTATCTTGTCAGTGATTTTTCTGCAGATAGTATCAAGATGATGGATGTGCTGAAAGAAAAAGACAAATAGCATCCCAAATTGAAGATTTTCAATGACGCTACCCAAATGCTATCTGTGAAATAAAAAAGTCTCATTACTGGGTCAGCTTTCCTGCTTGTGCATTTTTTCCGAGTCATTGTATTCCCAACTGTCACAGTTATGAAGAGGCTGTTGGCATCCAGACTCTGCTCCTCCTTTGCAGACACTTAATGGTAATTCATTCTGTAGTCTCAGTGCAAGTAATTGAAGAGAAGCCATTGTTTTAGTGAGTTCTTCATTTCGAAGGGCAAAAAGTGAATTAAATAGTAGTTGAATTATATGCCGGCTTGTTCAAATTGGCTGAGCAGTGACCTTTTTTACTCTTAGAATTTACTTTGGAAACCGTGTGGCTACATCTCACGAAGCGCTGCAATTTTGTAATGCGTCCCTGTGGGGCGCCTCTGCACAATGCTTCCTATTGATCCCTTACCTGCTGCGATTCTTTGAAAAACCCCTTTGAGCCCTGGCTGGTGTGGCTCAGTGGACTGAGGGCCAGAGTACGGAACAAAAGGCCGCTGGTTCAGTTTACAGTCAAGGCATATGCCTGGGTTTCGGGTTCCGTCTCCTTATCAGGATGCCAGCAAGAGGCAACCAGTCGGTTTCTCTCCCTCTCTTTTCCCTCCCTTCCCCTTTTTCTAAAAACAAACAAACAAACAAACAAACAAACAAGAAAACAGACTCATAGAAACGGAGACCAAAGGGATGGTGACCAGAAGGGAGGGGATGAGGTCACAGATGAAAAGGGGAAGGGGAGTATGCTCAACAATATTGTGATAAGTTTGCAGGGCGACAGATGATAACTAGGATTAGGGGGCTAATCACATTGCAAGGTATGAAAATGTCAAGTCACTACGTTGTACACCTGAAACTGATATAACCAACAGAATGTATACCAACTGTACTTGAATAAAAAAATTTAAAAAACAATAGAAAATATATTTATTTGTGTTTATGCTTCTGTTTTATGATGGGAAATGATTTTGTGAAGGACTTCAGAATGGAAGCCTCTGGCTGCGTTACTGTCCTTCCTGAATGGTAGGACTGTGCAGATTCCTTTTGATAAGATGTAACAGCCGTCTTAAACTGTTTGAGAAATTTGTAACACAGGTAAGGTTGGTCTATTTAAATCAGTGACTAAGCTCTGGTTATAAAATAAAATCATTTGGGGAAATATGTTTTTAAAATGTAGATAAATTCACAAAACATAAAACCCAACATTTTAATTGTTTTAAAACGTAGAATTTTGTGGCTTTTAGTACATTCAACATGTTGTGCAGCTATTACCACTTTCTAATACCAGAACATTTTCATCAGCCCAAAAGGAAACTTTGTAGCCATTAAACACTCATTCCACATTTCCTTCTCTTCCATCCCCTAGTAATCTTTTTAAAAAAGATTTTATTTATTTATTTTTAGAGAGGGGAAGGGAAGGAGAAAGAGAGGGAGAGAAACATTAATGTGTGGTTGCCTCTCACATGCCCTAAACCGGGGACCTGGCCTACAGCCCAGGCTTGTACCCTGACTGAGAATCGAACCGGCAACCCTTTGGTTCACAGGCCCACACTCAATCCACTGAGCCACACCAGCCAGGCCATCCCCTAGTAATCTTAATCTGCTTTTTGTCTATAGATTTGATTTGTGTATTTTGGATGTTTCATATAAATGCAATCATACAGATTTGGGCTTTTGTAATTGGTTCATTTACTTAACATACAGGATCCAGCAGAAGTAACGCTATTCAGTGTGGTTGGTAGGGTACGTGAATGTTTCACACAAGATGGGCAGCAATTTGAAACATTCACCTAAAATGTCATGTGGTATGCTTGAGTGTGATGTTATGGTACAAAATTATGTGCTTATGATTTTGTAATAAAAGATTTTTATGTAGTAAAAAAGGGGCCTTATTTGTGCTGGACCCTGTATTTTTCAAAGTTCATGCATGTTATAGCATGTATCACTATTTCATTTCTTTTTTTTTTATACTTATAGCAGCTGCACCATTTAATGTTCCCATCAACAGTGTGCTAGGGTTCAAGTTTCTCCATATCCTCATCAACAAGTGTTATTTTCCATGTTTTTGACAGCCATCATAGTGGGCTTTGCACTTTCCTAATGACTGACAATGTTGAGTATCTTTTCATATGCTTACTGGCCATTTGTGTATCTTCTTTGGAGAGATGTATATTCAGATTCTTTGCCCATTTAAAAAATATTATTATTATTTTTTATTTTGGAGAGAGGAGAAGGGAGGGAGAAGGAGAGGGAGAGAAACATCGATGTGAGAAATCAATTGCCTACCCTACATGTCCTGACCTGGGACCAAACCACAACCCAGGCCTGTGTCCCTACCAGGAATCAGACTGTGACCTTTCTTTCGGCTTGGGAGATGACTCCCAACCAGCAGAGCCACACCAGCTGGGGCTCTTTGCTGATCTTTTAAAAAATATATTTCATTTATTTATTTTTAGATAGAGGGGAAGGGAGGAAGAGAGGGAGAGAAACATCAGTATTTCCATCAGTTGCCTCTTGTATGTACCTGAACTGGAGACCGAACCTGCAACCCAGGCATGTCCCCTGACCAGGAATCAAACCAGCGACCTTTTGCTTTGTGCCTAGTGACAATGCCCAACCGAGTCACATCACACCAGATTGGGGTTTTTTTTGCCCATTTTTATGTTGATTTATTTGCCTCTTTACCATTGAGTTACAAGAATTCTTCATGTATTTCAGCTACAATCAGTTTATTACATAGATAGATGATTTACAAATATTTCTTCCATTTTTTTTTTCAGTTTCTTGATATTATAGTTTAAAGCACAAAGGTTTTTGATTTAAACGAAGCCTGGTTTATTCTTTTGTTTCTTATGCTTTTTTTTTTAAATTCTCACCTGAGAATGTGTTTTTTACTGATTTTAGAGAGAGAGGAAGGGAAAGACAGAGCGAGGGAGAGAGAGGGAAACATGGATTGGTTGCCTCCCATAGGCACCCTGACTGGGGATTGAACTGCCACCTAGGTATGTGCCCTGACGGGGGATCGAACCTGCAGCCTTTTGGTGTATGGGATGATGTTCCAGTCAACTTAGCCAGGACTGCTTATGCTTTTGATGCCATATATTTAACAGACTGTTACCTATTCAAGATCCCAAAGTTTTGTGCTGTGTTTCACTTCAGAACCTAAATCCACTTCTTAACAATGTTTTGTATGTGTTAGATAGAGGTCCAGTTTCATTCTTTTACATGGGATATCTACATTTGTTGAAAAGACTATACTTTTACCATTGAATTGTCTCAGCATCCTTGTTGAAATTGAGATTTCTGAGTCTTTCAAATTTGTTCTGTTTTTCAAGATTGGTTTGGCTATTCTGGGGCTCTTCTGTTCCCATGTGAATTTTAGGATAAGCTTGTCTGTTTCCACAAAAATGTTAACAGAGATTTTATTAGGAATTACATTGCACCTTTAGAGCAATTTGGGCAATATTGTCTTAACAGTATCAAGTCTTCCAATTCATGAACAGTAGATGTCTTTGCACTTAGTTAGAGCTTCTTTAATTTTTTTAAATTAAAAAAATTGTTTTAGTCCTCACCCAAGGATATGTTTATTGATTTTATATTTTTAAAAGATTTTATTTATTTATTTTTAGAGAGGGGACGGAAGGGAGAAAGAGAGGGAGAGAAACATCAATGTGTGGTTGCCTCTTGAGTGCCCTGAACTGGGGACCTGGCCTACAATCCAGGCATGTGTCCTGACTGAGAATTGAAGTGGTGACCCTTTGGTTCACAGGCCCACACTCAATCCACTGAGCCACCCAGCCAGGACTGTTTATTGATTTTAGAGAGAGAGGAGGGGAGAGAGAGAAAAAAAAAACATGTAAGAGAGAAATGTTGATGGGTTGCCTGCCTTACGCATCCAGACTGGAGATCGAACCTACAACCTAGGTATGTGCCCTGTCTGAGGATCAAACCTGCAACCTTTTGGTGTACAGGACTAACCAACTAATCTACCCAGCCAGGACATTATTTAATTTCTTTCAATGGTACTTTTAAGTTTTCAGTTGCAAATCTGCTTCCTTTGTTAAATTTCTTCCTAAGCTATTAGAAATTGAAATTTTAAGATTTCATTTTTGGATTGTTTATTGCTAGTGGATAGTATTATGAATGATTTTTGTATATTGACCATATATTGTGTAATCTTGCTGGATTTGTTCATTATTTACAATTTTTGTGTATATTCCTTTTTTTTAAATTACAAAATTATATCATCTCCAAATGATGATAGTTTTACTTCTTTGCTTCATAGGCCCGTGCTCTATCCACTGAGCTATACCAGCCAGGGCTGATAGTTTTACTTCTTTCTTTCCCGTTTGGATGTCTTTTATTTCTTTTTGAAAAATTTTGGCCTGCCTAGAATCTTCAATATAATGTTAAATAGAGATGATAAAAGCAGACATTCTTATCTTGTTCCGGTCTTACGCAGAAAGCATTTAGTCTTTTATCTTTCTGTATGATATTAGCTGTGGGATTTTTGGAGATGCCCTTTTAACAGGTTGAGGCACTGGTATTGAAAAAGATCTTTCAGATAAATTATAATGTACTGTCAAGAAAACCAATTATTTAACTCAATGTTTAAGGAACTAGGACGGATTATTGTTTTGTTCCTATAGAAATTTCACTAGAGAAGTGGAAAAGTTCAGAAATCCAGTTTTACTTCTGTTAGATGGGTATCTTTTTCTTTTATATGTGTAAATTACAAGTAGCCTGTAGGAAACGTATACTTTGAGTGAGTTATTTGTCTTTGTATTTCAGAAAGAAGGATGCCACGGAGAAAGAAAAAAGTTAAAGAAGCCTCTGAAGCTCAGAACCTGGAGAAGAAAGATGCAGAAACTGCCAGCTCAGTCAACGTGAAGAGGAAGCGTAAACTTGAGGATGCATTCATTGTGATATCCGATAGTGATGGAGAGGTCAGTATTCATTGTGATATCCGATAGTGATGGAGAGGTCAATATTCATTGTGATATCCGATAGTGATGGAGAGGTCAGTATTTTGAAGAGTGGAACTCTAGGTCTCAAACTAGGCCTTAGTATTCAAGACTGGTTTGTGTTGCAGCTACACCTTAATGCCAGCTTGCCAGTCCATGCAATTTTTACTCAGCTTCATTTTGATTTGTAAATGGAATTCAGACTTATGTAAAAGAAAGTAATCATACTGTTTGGCTGAGAATGGACCATGGTTCCACAGTTTTGTAATATTATTAACCCAAGATGATATTTTAAAACTACCTGAATAATCTACATCAAATGTAAATCTTAATTTTCATGTGTCTGGAGAGTGAGAGAAAGGAGATATAAATACTCGTTAACTCTTTAGATATACTCTGTCCAATGTGGTAGCAACTAGCCACCTGTAGCTATTTAAATTAAAGTTAAATAATAGTAAAAATCAGTTCCTTTGTTGTTCCAGTCACATTTCAAGTGATCAAAGCCACATAAGTCTAGTATCTGCTGTATGAAACAGCGTAACATTTTCCTCATTGTAGAAACCTTTTTTTAGTGCCCATCCCCTCCTACTCCTCCCTTTGTCAACCATCTGAAGGTTTTGTATATTTATGGGTCTGTTGCTGCTTTGTTTATTCTTGTTATTTGTTTTGTTTCTTTAGATTCCACATGAACGAAATATAGTGTTTGTCTCTCTCTGACTTACTTCACTTAGCATAATACCCTTTAGGTCATCCATGTTGTCTCAAATGGAAAGATTTCATTATTTATTGCTGAATAATATTTTACATATATACTACATTTTTTTCTTATTTTTTTAAACCTCACCTGAGAATATGTTTTTATTGATTTTAGAGAGAGAGGAATGGGCGGGTGGGGGAGAACATTGATGTGCGAGAGAAACAGCAACTGGTTGCCTCCGGTACACACCCTGACAGGGGATCAAACCTGAGACGTAGGTATGTGCCCTGATCGGTGATTGAACTGCAACCTTTTGGTGTATGGGATGACGCTCTAACCAACCGAGCAACCTGGTCAGGGCTAATACCACATCTTCTTTATCTATTCATCTGTCAATTATAGAAGGCTTTATCGAATTGTGTTCTCTTTAATGTCTCTTTTTTGTTTCCTATTTCCATTTGTTTATTCAGATTTCCACCTTGTAGGTCACATCCAGTAAGACAGTAAATCAAATAACTTTTTCTGTCCAACTTATCTTTTTCCTTTATCTTCTACTTCATTGGATGGTAGAATTACACATTTGTCTCTAGTTACAAAGCTCGGAATTATCTTTAACTCTTCCCTCTTTCTCGTCTTTTATACCTAATCATTCACCACATCCTTTAGTTTTTACCTCCTAAATGACACACAGATGTGTCTTCTCTTTCATTTCCAGTTCTTCTAAAAAAAATTATTGGGGCGACATTGGTTAATAAGAACATACAAGTTTCAAGTGTACAATATTGTAATACATCTGTATATTGCATTGTGTGCTCATCACCCAGCGTTTAGTCTCCTCCCATCATATATTTGCCCTTCTTTATCCTCTTTAACCTCCGCCTTCCCCCCTTCCCCTCTGGTAACCACCATACTGTTGACTGTGTCAGGAGCTGTTTTTGTTTGTTTGGTTTGTTCATTCATTTGCTTCTTTTTGTTTTATGTCCCACAAATGAGTGAAATCATGTGCTGCTTTTCTTTTTCTGACTTACACTGTTACTGGCATTAGGGTGTTTGGGTTCTGCAAGACAGAAACCAAGAGGAAACCCCAGAGAAATTTCCAGACAGATTTTCTTAAGCTTATGCTTGAGCACAAGGAAGACAGTCCTGAGAGAAACGAGGGTTCAGGCTGCTGTCCAAATAGTTTGAGGGGGAGGCTTTTATTGGCAGGGGAGGGGAAGGCTCACACAGACTTTGAATGGAGAGTGGAAATTTTCCACATGAGGGTTGGAGAAGCAACTGGTTAGAAGGGAGATAAAATTCTGCAATATTTTTTAAGCAGGGATTGGAGGGGTGGTGGGCTTTTTGGGTATTTCTTCTGGCCTTCTGGTGTCCTTGGGATCCGGGGCCCAGGCTCCTGTGCTGTCCCTATACTCTCAAGGTCCATCTGTGTTATCTCAAATGACAGTGTTTCATCTTTTTTTTTAATGGCTGAGTAGTTATGTGCCATGTCTTTATCCACTTATCCATTGAAGGACACTTGGGTTGTTTCCATGTCTTGGCTACTGTGAATAATGCTGCAGTGAACATAGAGGTACACACATCTTTATGAATAAATGTTTTCAATTTTTTTGGTACATACTCAGAAGAGGGATTGTTGGGCCATACTGTAGCTATATTCTCAATTTTTGAGGACCCTCCATACTGTTTTCCATAGTGACTGTCCCAGTTTACATTCCTGCCAGCAGTGTATGAGGATTTCTTTTTCTTCATGTCCTCTCCAATACTTGTTATTTCTTGTCTTGTTGGTAAGAGGCATTCTGACAGGTGGTACCTCACTGTGGTTTTGATTTGTGTTTTCCTTATAGCTAGCGAAGTTGAGCATCTTTTCATGTATTCGTTGGCTGTTTGTTTTCTTGCAAAAAGTCTGTTTAGGTCCTTGACCCTTATTTTAATTGGGTTGTTTGTTTTTCTGTTGCATTGTATAAGTTCTTTATAGATTTTGGATGTTAGCTGCTTATTGGAAGTATTGTTTGCAAATATCTTCTCCCATTTGGTTGGTTTTCTTTTTGTTTTGTTGTTGGTTTCTTTTGCTGTTTAGAAGCCGTTTAGTTTGATATAGTCCTGTTCATTTATTTTTGCTTTTACTTTCCTTGCTTTTGGGGCGAAATTTATAAAATCCTCTCTGAGACCAAGGTTCATAAGTTTAATACCTATGTTTTCTTCTAGGTATTTAATTGTTTCAGGTCTTATATTTAGTTTATTGATCATTTCGAGTTAATTTTCTGTATAGGGTGTCAAATAGCAGTATAGTTTCATCCTTTTGCATGTAGCTTTACAATTTTTTCAGCACCATTTATTGAAGAGGCTTTCTTTTTTTTCGAAGTATTTCATTGTCTTTTTTAATTTCTTAAGTATAATGAATACTTAGTCAAGGTATTACAATTTTTCTTATTCTTTTCTTCATTGTATATGTTTTTGGTTCCTTTTTCAAAAATTAGTTGCCCATTACACGTGGGTTTATTCCTGGGCTCCCAATTCTGTGTATTGGTCTGTGTGTCTGTTTTTCTGCCAGTACCATATTATTTTGGTTATTGTAGCTTTTTAGTATAATTTGAAGTCAGGAGTGTGATACTTGCCACTTTGTCCTTTTTGTAAGGATTGTTTGGCTATTTAGGGTCTTTTGTATTTCAGACAAATTTGACGATTTTTTAATTCTATTTGTTTGAAAAATGCCACTGGGATTTTGATGGGGATTGCATTGAATCTGTATGTGGCCTTGGGTAGTATGCCATTTTAATTATGTTGATTCTTCCAATCCATAACCATGGAATGTCTTTTCATCTCTTGTTGTCTTCAGTTTCTCCTAATATAGTTTTTAGTGTTACTGGTTTTTCACATCCTTTGTTAAGTTTATTCCTAGGTATTTTTTAATTCTTGTTGCTCCACTTCTTAACTATATGTTATTTGAATTCTTGTCATAGACTCTGAACTTGGTTCTATGCCTTCAGCTTTTTCTTTCTACATTTTACTTAGCTCACTCCAACTGTCTTTTAAAGAATTCAGATTTTAGATCTTTGTACTTGATTACTTAAAAATTTATGACCATAATATGTACAAGATCAATTTAGAATTTTAATCATACACTTTATCAGAACCTTCACAATCTAGTTTATATAATCTTATTTATATTCTTATTAGCAGTATGTTCCTCGTCTGTCCCCTTGCCAAGACTATTTCACTCTTTAAATTTTTCCCTATTTCATTAATGAAAAAAGTTGTATATTTTTAATAATCAGCAAGATTGAGAATTCTTTCATACCTCTATTGAGTATTTGTTTATTTTTTTGAATTTCCTCATCAGTTTTTAATTAGGATTTTTTTGAAAATAGTTTTTTATTTTTATTTATTTATTTAAGATTTTTTATTTATTTATCTTTAGAGGGAAGGGAAGGAGAGAGGGAGAGAAACATCAATGCATGGTTGCCTCTTGTGGGTCCCCTGCTGGGAACCAGCCTGCAACCCAGGCATGTCCCCTGACTGGGAATCGAACCACGATCTTTTTGGTTTGCAGGCCCACGCTTAATCCACTGAGCCTGCTGGATTGAGGGCATTTTTTTTTTAAAGTGTAAAAGTATTTAAAAAACACACACAAAAACAGCCCATCAATTCTACCACACACAGATATGTTGAAAAGTTATATACATGTTAGAAAAATCAAAACAGTAAAATTGTTTGAAAACAAAACAGTATAGAAAGGTATACAATGAAGAGATACACTTCAGTCAGTGTATTGTTTCAGAAAAAAAAAGTTGTTCTTTTTTAAAGATTCTATTTTTAGAGGGAGGAGAAGGGAGGGAGAAAGAGAGCGAGAGAAGCATCAATGTGTTGATGTGTGTGAGAGAGACATCAATCCGTTGCCTCTCACACTCCTCCCCTTTGCCCCCACCCTCCCTGGCCTTCCCCACCCCAGTCCAGGCATGTGCCCTGACTGGAGATTGAACTGGCAGCCTTTCGGTTCACAGGCTGGTGCTTAATCCACTGAGCCACACTAGCCAGGGTGGGTTTTTTTGGTTTGCTTTTTAATATTTCAGTTATTTATTTATAGAGAGAGGGTAAGGGAGGGAGAAAGAGGGGTAGAGAAATATCGATGTGAACGAGAAACATTGATTGGTTGTCTTCTTAATACATGCCCCTACCAGGGATGGAACCCTCAACTTAGTCATCTCTTTGCCCTGACTGGGAATCAAACTGGCAATCTTTTGCTTTGTGGGATGACATCCAACCACCTGAGCCACACCAGTCAGGGTCAAAAAAAACTTTATGCATATACCATTATGCTACACATATAGTTGTACTTTTTTCATTTAGCATTTCTTGGAGCTCTTTCTACAGCACATACGTATCTATCTCATTAAAATTTAAAAAAATTGTCAACTATGTCACATATATAGGAAAGTACATAAAATATGACTGTGTAGTTCCTTTTTATTGTTTATGTTATTACAGTTGTCCCAATTTTCCCCCTTTGCCCCCCCTCCCCCCAGATCCTCTTTCCCACAGTCAGTCCTCACACCATTGTTCATGCCCATGGATGATACATTTATGTTCTTGTCTAACACCTTCACCTTCTTTCACCAGTCCCAGCCTGCCTCATCCCCTCTCACAGCTCTCAGTCTTCCTTGTTTCTGTGCCTTGCCTCTGATTCTGTTTTGCTTGTTAGTTTATTTTGTTTCTTATAAGGGAGATTTTTGTTCCAGTCATAAGGGAGATCTTATGGGATTTGCCTTTCACTGCCTGGCTTATTTCACTTAGCATAATAGTCTCCAGTTTCATCCATACGGTTGCAAAGGTAAAAATTCCTTCTTTTTTTTTTTTTTTTTACTGTCGTGTAGTATTCCATTGTGTAAATGTACCACAGCTTTTTAATCTCCTCATCTACTGATGGGTACTTAGGCTGTTTCCAAATCTTGGCTATTGTAAATAACACTGCTATTAACATTGGGGTGCATATATGTTTTTGAACTGGTGTTTAGGATTCTTTGAATATATTCCCAGAAGTGGAATTGCTGGGTCAAAAGGCAGTTACATTTTTAACTTTGTGAGGAAACTGCTGTTTTCCACAGTGGCTGCAGCAGTCTGCATTCCCACTTACTGTACACTAGGGTTCCCTTTTCTCCACAACCTGGCCAACGCTCATTTGTTAATTTACTAATGATGGCCATTTTGGCAGGTGTCAGTTGGTGTCTCATTGCGGTTTTAATTTGCGTCTCTCTGATGGCTAGTGATGCTGAACATCCTTTCATATGTCTGTGTCCTCTTGCATGTCCTTGGAGAAGTGTTTGTTCAGGTCCTTTGCCCATTTTCTAGTCAGGTTGTCTGTCTTCCTGGTGTGGAGTCATGTGAGTTCTGTAGGTTGAACCCTTGTCCAGGAACAACTCTAAAGGAAACATGCATAAAACCCAGGCAGGGTGGAGTCAGGGGAGGGAGGTGGGGATGGCTGGTGGGGGGAGGGGGTGGGATGCAGACAATTGTACTTGAACAACCATAAAATAATTAAAAAAAAACAAACAAACCTTGTCCAGTGTATCCTTGGCCGATATGTTCTTCCATACAGTGGGCTCCCTTTCAGTTTTGTTGATGGTTTCTTTAGCTGTGCAGAAGCTTAATTAGATGTATTCCCATTTGTTTATTTTTTTCCTTTGTTTCCCTTGCCTTGGGAGATATATTGGCAAAAATATAACTACACAAGATATCTGAAATTTTACTGCCTATGTTTTCCTCTAGAATTTTTATGGCATTGCAACTTAAATGGATAAGTCTTTTATCCATTTTGAGTTTATTCTAGTGTATGCTGTAAGTTGGTGGTCTAGCTTCATTCTTTTTGCAAATATTATACTAGACCAGTTCTCCCAATACGATTTATTGAAGAGACTGTCTTTACTTCACTGTATGCTTTTGCTTCCTTTGTCAAATATTAACTGACCATAGAGATTTGGGTTTATTTCTGGGCTCTCTATTCTATTCCATTGGTCCATGTGTCTGTTCTTACGCCACTACTAGACTGTTTTGATTACAGTGGCCTTGTATAGTTAGATACCGGGTATTGTGATCCCTCCAACTTTGTTCTTCTCTCTTAAGATTGCTGAGGCCATTCAGGGTCTTTTTTGGTTCCATATAAATTTTTGGAATATTTGTTCTAGATCTATGAACTATGCCATTGATATTTTAATAGGAATTGCATTGAATCTATAGATTGCTTTGGATAGTATTGACATTTTAGTGATGTTAATTTTTCTAATCCATGAACACAGTGTATTCCACTTATTTGTATCTTCCTCAATTTCTTCCTTCAGTGTTTTTTAAAATCCTCACCTGAGGATATGTTTTTATTGATTTTAGAGAGAGAGGAAGGGGGAAAGAGAGGGAGAGGGAGAAACATGGATCAGTTACCTCCTGTATGCTCCCAGACTGAGGATCAAATCCCCAACCTAGGTATGTGTCCTGACCAGGGATTGAACCTGGATCCATTTGGTGTATGGGTCAGCGCAGCAGCCAACTGAGCCACTTGTCCAGGGCATGAATGTATAGTTTTAAAATATAATCTGCGTAGCTGCATTCTCCATCTTAGAAGCCCTTTAGACTTAGTATGACCATCCCCAATTGCATCCCTTTCCACTCATGTAAAGGTGACCACTGTATCTTTCCATGCTTTTCCTTACGATTCTACCATTTTTATGTGTATATATAAACCACGTGCATACATATATTGCAAAACTGAGTCTCAGTGGTTAAGACACTTGTACCAGCATTTTTCTATAATCTACCCTTTTTCCAAAGATTTGAAATTTTGTCTTTATTGTAAATTGAAATCTTGTCTGTAAATGTTCTTTTTTTGATTTTTGATTTTGACCTATTAATCTGTCACATATTTTGAAATAATTGTTCAGATGATTATCTTGGGTTATTTAGGTAGGCACTTGTATCTGTTAATAATGATCATTTTCTGTGTTCTTTTGTAGTACTTATACCTAATTTTTTATTTCATTACATTGACTGTAGCCTCCAGAATAATGTTGATCATTATCAGCGATAGAGTACATCTTCGTCTTGATTTTGAACTTAATTGTAGAAGTATTCTGATGTTTTGTTATTTGTTTCATGTTTCTGTTATTTATTATATTACAGAAATATCCTTTAATTGCTTATTTCTATTAGTACTTTTAGGAATGGATGTTTAATCAAATGCCTTTTCATTGCTTAGCAAGATGATGGTGTAGTCTTTCTCCTTTAATCAGTTGATAAATAGTTCATTAATACATTTTCTTTTCTCTTTTAAAAGATTTTACCTATTTATTTTTAGAGAGAGGGGGAGGGAGGGAGAAAGAGATGGAGAGAAACATTGATGTGTGAGAGAAACATCGATCAGTTGTCTCTTGTATGCCCCAAACTGGGGAACTGGCCTGCAACCCAGGCATGTGTCCTGACTGGGAACTGAATAGGTGACCTTTCGGTCTGCAGGCTGGCGCTTAATCCTTTGAGCCACACCAGCCAGGACAATACATTTTTTAATGTTGGAACATCTTTGCATTTCTGGAGAAAATTTTACTTGGTCATGAAGTATTATTACATTAACATAATATTGAATTTGCTTTCTCAATGTATCATTTAGGAGTTTGGCATCTATATTCCCAGTGGCATTGATTTTTGCATAATTGTGGGGTTTTTTTGATACTATATCAGATTTTCATTCCCAGTTTATGGTATAAAATAGAAGGGAAGCTTTTCATTGTTTTTTATGTCCTACTGCAGTTTAAATAGTAAGGGAATGATCTGTTCTTTCAGGTTTACTAGCAATTGCTCATAAAACTGTCCTATTAATTAATTTTTAATATATACTTTATGTTTTTTTAATGTCAATAATTTTGTGCATTTTTAAAAAGACTTTTAAAGAATATAAATAAATAGATGGTAGAGTCATTTGGGAACACAGTTATTTGGCCTTGGAAGTTGAAAATCGAATGAATTATTTGATTGTTGGTGTTTTTTTTTGTTGTTTTTTTTTTTGCTTTTTGCACTACTGACAGTGCTAACCCCAGTTTGTCTTTCAGTTTAGATATCAGTTCCTTTGGGGATCCTTGCAGGTTTTCCAAGACTGGGTCACTTGGCAATCTACTATGCTCCTATAGAACCTATGCTTATTTCTTTAGTATTAGTTGTCACACTGTTTCGAAGTTGCCATTGTTTTTTTCTGCCTTCATTACTGCACCATGATTTCCTGGAAGCAGGAATTTTTTATCTGGAATGCTTAATAATAATGCTTGGCCTGCACTAGTAGGCATTCTCAAAAAAATATCTGTATCAGATTTTACTTGTTGGTCCTCTCTTATTTATTTGAACATTTATTTAAGAAAATGTCTTAGTTCCTGGTGCAAAAGAAGCCAGAAAATGTATTTTTTTTTTAACATAAAGGTAATGGCACAAACCCGGTATCACTGGGGCTTTGTCCTAGCTTGCCTTGCTGAGTAGTTACTTGGGCTGATCACTTCTATTCTCACTCTCATCAAGTCCCCAAGAGATCAAAAATGCGCTTTTGCAAACCCTGCATTGTGTTAGAATTCTCATTTACTATGTGACCTTTCCGAACTTTTTATTATATATAAAACTAATAATACACTGTAGGATTGTTGTAAGGTTTAGGCATAACATGAGTAAAATTTTCTAGAGTGGTACTT
>PVKM010001933.1:0-70551 GCA_004027735.1 Carollia perspicillata
AAAGTTAAAAAAAAAAGTACAAAGTGGATTTGACTGCTGTCCTAGTCTGTAGCAATTTCCCATGTATATTCAGGAAGCACAATTTTCTCTCATGTCAATTGTAGTACTGCTGAAAAAAATGGAAAGAATGGGTTTTGAGATAATGATGTAAATATTTTAACTCTGGACACAATTTTAGTTTTACCCTTGGGGTGTTTTTGGCTTTGTTTTGCTTTTTGCTTGTTTTTCTTTTTGGAATAATTAAAAAGTTAAAAGTGACTCTGTACTTTTTAATTTAATATTCAGTTGTTTCAAAAAAAAACCTTACTAAGGATATGTAGCTAGGTACAATTAAAATGGTCTGATTTTAGGCAACCAGCAAGCTAAGGGCCATGAATAAGCCTCACTCTAAATACCTCTGAACAAGTGAAAGTGAGTTTCTCCCCAGAGATGCATTTATTTTGTACAATTATCTTAGTTAATGTAGATACTGCATTTTCTCACAATTGTCAAAAATGTCAATCTAAGAAAAAATGTTGTTTTTATTTTTGTTGACTCTTATTTAGAACGTTAACACCTGAACTTTCAGAATGTGTGTACATATTTCCCCCTGTTTTTGAACTTCTACATTTATTTGGCTGGGGTAATTTTTTATTGTTTTTTGGGGAGGGTTAAGTGCAAAAGTATTAGATATGTTTATTAAAACATTGTCTATACCTTGTTTTTCAATAAAATATAATTTCAAATATATCATATAATGCCTCATCTGTTAACAATTAAAGCAGTATGTCTGTGAATAGATGTGAGTATTGGGTGGTAGTGTGTAATTCCACAGCTGACAGCACTGGATGAAAAAAGGAAGTACAAAAACCTCAAGACCAGCTTTTTTTAAATTTACAATTTTATCTAGGATCTGTTTTGAAAATTACTCACGTTGAGGCAAAGAGTTATACTCTAGACAGCAACAAAATTGACTATCAACAAATGTTATTTCATCTGTGCCATTTTTAATGTTTTAATATTTTGGTTCCTTATCCACTTTGTGACTCACTTATGTAAATATTATAAATAAACCTCCCACCTTATCATTTGACATTGATTATTTATTTTTAACATTCTTAGAAACATCTTTATTATAAGTGTCCTTACCCACTTCACTCCATCTATTGCAGAATGTGTATAACTACCATTCACTGATAGTACACTCTTCTCTAAGTATGCAAGGAAATTCTTCTAAACATCTTTATTACAAGTGTTCTTAAACACCACTCTACATGCACTGCAGAATTTATATAATTTCCATTGACTAACATAATACCAGTATATGCATAGTAAATAAGTAGTGGTCTTAGATACGTCTTTACTACAAGTGTTCTTAAATACTTCACTACATGCATTGCAGAATGTGTAGCTACCATTCACTGATATTAAACTCTTTTCAAAGTAGTATTTAAGTAGAAAATACTTGATAATATCAATAACAAGACAAATACCACATGATTTCACTTATATGTGGAATCTAATGAACAAAATAAACTGACAAACAAAATACCCAATAGAACCAGAGGCATGGATACATGGAAGAGACTGATTGATCTCAGAGGGGAAGAGGGTGGGGAGGACTGGATAAAAGAAAGTGAAGGGATTAGTCAAAAAACATATATGCATGACCCATGGACACAGGCAATAATGTGGTGTAGGCTGGGGTTGGGGGATGCCGGGTGGAGATGGGCAAAGGTTGGGTGATGAGGGACATCTCTAATAGTTTCAACAATAAAAAAAGGTCATACCAAAAAGTAAACAGATAAATAGCACCACACACTTTTCAAAAATTAGGAAGCATGTCTGCTGCAAAATGCACATATATACATACACACACAAACAAATTGGCATACCCCCTTGGAATTTCAAATATATATATACTTATATATATATATATAAAATGTGTATTATATATTTACTTTGGATTATCCATATTCATAGTCTCATTAAAGATGATAACACTGCCAATAGACTTTGTAATTTCAAATACCATTTTTATATTGTCAATATTTAGGTATAATTTTACCATAGATTACTCATTTAATTTTGAAATTTAATACCATATGTTTATTTTCAAGCTAGTTTATTTCTATAATATCTTTGCTATATTTTAAAATAAGTTATATTGGATGTAGTCCATTTGGTTTTTTTTTCTTTTGTTTCCCTATATCAGAAAAACTGTTGCTATGAGAAATGTCTGAGATTTTCTTGCCTAAGTTTTCTTTTAGGATTTTTATGGCTCCCAGTCAAACATTTAGTCTTTAATATATTTTGAGTTTATTCTTGTGTATGGGATAAGAAGGTGGTCAAGTGTCATTTTTTTTGTACTTTTATCTGTCCACTTTTCCTAACACCATCTATTTTTTGAATAATTTTTAATTGTTGTTCAAGTACAGTTGTCTCCATTTTCTGCATGGCTAAAGAAAACAGTAGTAAAATGAAAAGGGAACCAATACCATCTATTGAATAGACTATTTTACCCCATTATACATATGTTTTTGCCTCCTTTGTCAAATATTAATTGACCTTAACTTACCATCGTTCTTATGTATGATTGATGTTTTGTAATATCAAATTGAGGTTAAAGTTTTCTGTTGGTCTTAGGTTTGTTTTGTACATTTGAAATTTCTGGCTATCTCTGAATTCTAATTTCGCATTTTGCTCATAGAAGTATATATAGGTTCAAAAACATTTGGTTTTTATGAATTGCTAATTTGAAGAAACTTTCAGATAAAATGCTAACAAGCACCTGTTACTTGAAATTCAGTAAATGAAGAGCTTTGAAATACATTTAATGTCGTTTTTGGCCTTTTTTTCTATTTTAAGTATGTGTCAATTTCATATAAATATAGATTGATGGAATTTTCTTAGTTGTTGAGTTTTACAAAATTCAAAATGCTTTTGGTTGTAGATACATCTATTTAATTGTCAGTGCTGGTATTGGTTTACATAACTGAATTAGCCAATTTGTGACTAGTACAACTCAGCAATATATTGATTTTTTCCTGAATTCTTTCCAATACTTTCCCTGTTCTCTTCTAGTTAAAGTCATAGCACATAAAAATGAGAATCCCAGTTAGCTTCAAAATAATATTTTATTAATCTGCATACAGTTTGATAGATTATTGACCTATAGAATTGACTATTGAAGCTGTATTACAGACTGCTTATAGTGGTAGGAAATATGGGGTTACAATTTTCTTGTGTAGGAAATGTGGATGAAAATATTGACCAGTCACTCAAATTCTTTCTGATTTCTCATCTCTCTAATTAACTAATGCCTATAATATTTCTCATTCACTTAACTCTTGGGAGTATTTCCTTTTTCTTTTTTGTAGTGGTCTAACTTAACTAAGTAGCTCATTGAATAATGTGTAAATATTAATTCTGAAAAAATATTTTTAAGTTTTCTTTTTTATTGTTGTTCAATTACAGTTATCCAAAATTTTCCCCTGTTGCTCTCCCCTGCCCTGCCCACCATCTCCCACCCACTCTGTCAAGGAGTATTTCTTTTGTGTGGCATACATCTTATTAATATTTTTGTGTGCATTTTTGTTTATTTACCTAAAATCACATTGTAAGCTCTTTAAATGCAAGGAGTGTGTTGGGGTTCATCCAATCCCTACAATTTATATCAATTTCTGTTCACATAGAAAATAGTCATTAAATCTTTCCTGAACAAATGAATGAATGAATTTAAAAAATGGTGAGTTATATGGATAGATTATGATCTTTCCCAAAATCAACAAATATGGATAGCTAGCTGCACTTAGATTATTCTGACACTGTGGTCAACTGTCTCATATCTTCAAGTATGCCATTCTAGAAGATATTTTGTGGGTATGATAAAAGTCATTTTCAATCTCAAAAAAATGTTATTGCTGTTCGAGTACAGTTTTATGCCTTTTGCCCCCATCCCTCCCTACTACCCCAGCTCTTCCCACCTTCCTCTCCTGTTTCCACTCCCCCTTGTTATTGTCAGTGAAGAGTTTACAGAAACAATTATAAAGGACATATGGACCATTTTCAATCTTAAACCATCTCAATTATTATGAGAAGTAATATAGCATAGTGGTTAAGAGTCAAAAATCTAGAGTTAGACTTCCTGGATTTAAATCTTGATTCAGCCCCTGACTGGCTTGTGTGTGTTCTTAAGTGACTTACTTCTCCTTGAGTCAGTTTTTACATCTATAAAGTGAGGATAATAGTATTTACTATGTCATGGAGTTGTGAGAATTGAAAATATGTGTGAAACATACTTAGAACAGTGGCAAATATTACTTATTTTATGACAGTAAGTCTCATGACTTCTGAAACTAAAAAAAAAAAAAATCCAATTATTTTTATTTATCAACAAAACACATAGACTAATCTTGATGTCTTATTTTGATCTCCATAAATATAAACAGGGTAATGACTATATAAATTATTCATACATTTGGGAAAATATATTAAAATTTTTGCATGTACATATTCACACACATAAAATGTTTAAGAATAATACTGTGACCTAAATATGTAAGATAATACTGTTAGTAGGAAGCTTTGATGGGACAGAGTGTCATAGGGTGAAAAAGGAAATTCTGGGTAAGTGCGGGTGTTTATATCATATAAATCAGCTTGAATGTTACAGGTGTCCAACTTGATAGCTTAATATTAAATCATAAAATTCATCATCGGCAGTAATTTGAACATCATTGCTACATCTGTAAGAAAGGGTATCAAAATATAGATGGTTTAAAATCTGAAAGATAATGTTGCTGATATTGAAAGTGAGCTTTCTGCCTTTAATCAGTTTTCCATTTTTTTTATTGTTGTGCAATTACAGGTGTTCGGATTTTCCCCCCATTTTTCTCCCCATCTCACCCACCCCCACCTTCCACATTCAATCCTCCCCCCCACTGTCCCCATTGTCTTTGCCTATGGGTCCCTTATACATGTTCCTTGATGACTCTTCCCCTTCTTTGTCCCATTATCCTGCTCCCCCTCCCCTCTGGTCACTCACTGTCAGTTTGTTCTTTATTTCCATATCTCTGGTTCTGTTTTGCTCACTTGTTTGTTTTGTTGATTAGCATTCTGAATATAAACAGTTAAAAGTCAAAACCAACATTTTATTTTATTTTTAAAAAGATTTTATTTAGCCCTGGCTGGTGTGGGTCAGTGAATTGAGCACTGGCCTGTGAACCAAAGGGTCGCTGATTCGATTCCCAGTCGGCATATGCCTGGGTTGTGAGCCAGGTCCCCAGTAGTGGGTGCATGAGAAACAACCACACATTGATGTTTCTCTCCCTCTATCTCCCTCCTTCCCTTCCCCTCTGTCAAAAAGTAAATAAAAATTTTTAAACAGGGAGAGGGCAAGAGTAGTATGGGAAATGTAGAAGCTAAAGAACTTAAGACACATGGACATGAACTAAAGGGAGGGAATGTGGGTGGGAGAGGGTGTGCAGGGTGGAGGGGAATGAAGTAGGGGAAATGGGACAACTGTAATAGCATACTCAATAAAATATATTTAGAAAAAGATTTTATATATTTATTTTTATTTTAAAAAATTTAAAAAAGATTTTATTTATTTTTAGACCTAGGGGAAGGGAGGGAGAAAGAGAGAGAGAAACATCAATGTGTGGTTGCCTCTCTTGTGCCCCCCAATAGGGACCTGGCCCACAACCAAGGCATGTGCCCTGACTGGGAATTGAATCAGCGACCCTTTGGTTTGCAGGCCGGTGCTTAATCCACTGAGCCACACCAGCCAAGGTCAAAAACCACATTTTATATCAGTTCAGAAGTCCATCTTTGATATTATTATAACATATTATGAATATGCTCTTAGTCATAATCTCTGATTATGCCTGCATATTTGAGTCACTTTTGTTAAATTTTGTACTTAAGCATTTCAGTAAAGACCTACAAAAATTTGTCCCTCCTAAGCCTTTCTAACCAAAGATTCTGAATTTAAGATGGAGTGCTGGAATTAAAAGTATAAATGACTTATTAATAATGACAAAAGAGCTACAAGCAGTTCTATGCCGGTAGAATTGTATAGTTATCTTTACAAGGAGAAACATTGTTTCTATTTTCCATGACATTTGCTCTGCTTCTTTTATGCCTTTTTCAGAGTTGGATTATAGTTTTCTCGTCTATGGAGAGAACTTTGAAAGAGCAGAAATCAATGGGGAGAAGCTATTTAACATTACCCGGCACAAACTTACAGAACTCGGCATAATCCGGACTGATCACCAGGATATCATATTAAAAGCAGTTTCTAATATTAATAAAAAGGTAAGTATAGTACTGTTCTGTATTGCCTACTTTTCTACTTAACAAAAATGAGTTAAAAACAAGAAATGTGTTTTTGTTGACTACATGGTTTAGAGTAAATCTCAGTTTTTCAGTTCAAAAGTAATTATGACTGGTATGGTCTTTAATTATTCTGCTCAAGAATTCTATGGATGCTTCTCATTTTTATATTTGAATGCTGGAACTCTCTGAAATGGCTGCTATTTCTTTCTCTTCCTTGAGAATATGTGTCCCACTATTCTTAGTGGGAAAAGTACAGGATATTCTGCCTAAAGTTATTTCCTATCAGAAATGCAAGTCGGAGATAGAGGTTCTAGAGAATTAGTTCACAAATTCTTATCAGATCAAAGTATTGAAAGGACTAGTATATCTACTGAGGTTCAAAATCAATCAAGGGATTAAGAAGTACAGATTGGTTGTTGTAGAATAGTCATGGGGATGTAGAGTACAGCATAAGGAATATAGGCAACAATATTCTAATAACTATGATGTCGGATGAGTGCAAGATTTATCAGGATGATCACTTAGTAAATTATGTAATGTCTAATTACTGGGATGTACTGAAACAAATATAATAATGTATGTCAGCTCTAATTGAAAAATAAACATGATTTTTAAATGAGAAAAAAGAAGCAAAATGGAAATGATGGCAGGTTATGAGAAAGCACATTTTGCTCAATTTAAGAAATAAAATTCTGTCCTGGCTGCTGTGGCTTGGTGGATTGAGCATCAGCCTGCAAACCATAGGGTTACTGGTTCAATTCCCAGTCAGGGCACCTGCCTGGGTTGCAGCCAGCATGCAAGAGGCAACTACACATTGATGTTTCTCTTCTTTTCTTTCTCTCTCTCTCCCACTCTGTCTAAAAATAAATAAATAAAATCTAAAAAAAAGAAATAAAATTCTGATAGTAATATATTCTCTTGATAGATAGTAAGCTTATTGTTTCTAAAATCAGATGGAGTTGTTGGAGTTGGCTTTGGCTTAATTTGTACTGTTGTTGAGATGTTGGACTTAGATAGGTATTAAGGCATTACATTTCTAGGATTTCTGTTAAGTTTTGCTTCCACAGAAAGTATTAAAAAGAATTTCTATAGTTCCCTCAGGAGTCTTCTAATTCTGAAGTAAATAACATCATTTGTCTATGTAATATTATCTATTGGCCATGGGCTTTTTATATATGTATATGCCTATCTATTTTCCCATTCTTTTATATTTCCTCTACATAGCTTAAAGAAAAAAATCACCCACATGTCCACAAAATACCATGTTACTCCACAAAATAAAAACAAAACAAAACAAAAAAAACCTGTCCTTAAAGTATGTGTGCTACTTTTCTACTTTAACAGTCAAATGTAATAGAGAAGGCAACTAAATCTATATTGTGATATCTTGATTATTGATGTGAATATAGATGAAAATATCCCAAGTCCAAAGCTAGTTTAGACTACAAAAATAGATTAATATACTATGCTATAAGTTATCTTTTTCCTAATCATATGGTGAAACAATTTAAAATGATAAATAATTTGACTGAAAAATGACATTGCAGTCATGTGCCACATTATGGCATTTCAATCAATGATGGACATGATGTATGACACTGGTCCCATAAGATTATGATAAAGCTGAAATATTCCTATTGCATAATGATATTATAACCATCTTAAGGTCATAGAGCAACATATTACTCACGTTTGTGGTGGTGTACATAAACTTACTGTGCTGCCAGTTGTATTACATACAATTATGTATAGAGTTTAATACTTGATAATAATAATAAATGCCTATGTTACTGGTTGATGTTAAAATATCAGTAAATCAATAAAAAGTGATGAGGGCATTATCAAGGCCAGACACAATATACCAAATAGCTGTCTCTGAACCTAGAAATACAGTTGCCATTTTATGTAATAGCCAAGTCTACCCAAAACTCAATAATAAATGCAAAAGTCTAACCTACAACTATTTAACCCAGGGAATTTGGAGGTTTTCATTATTTCAGGGCTGTGATCATACTAAAACCCATTTGTCCATTCAAAAAATATTTATTGAAGACCTTTATTAACTTCAGTGATTCAAGCAATCGCATATGCATAATGGTATCTAATGAGTTTCATTTCTCATGTTCTCATTCGACAGTCTTAAAACCACTTTAATTTCTAATAGATTTTAAAATATTCTAATATGTCATATCTCTTGGATGAATTTTATTCTTCTTTGTCTATAAGAACACTGAATACTCCTTTGAAAAATAAAGTTCTGTATATTTTTTCTTCATATTCCAATTAAACTTTGCAAGAGTAGGACAATATGTGTATTTCATTACATTTTGTGTTGCAGTAAGTTAGATATTCTACTGAGACTATTAACTAGCAAACACCATGACAGTCCTTGCACACTACCTGAATAAACTGGGTGTGTTGGTCATAAAAGGGCTCAGTTTTAACAACAGTCACCTAGACTATTTAATCACCAATTTATTTATATATGGAACACTTATGCTGGAGACTATTATTTATATCAAAGTTTAAGTAGTTGTTCCCCATGTAATAGAATACATTTTAAACTATATGATGGGAAAGAAACTCTAACAGTATCAATTTCTCTCAAGTATCCATCCATTTTCTAGAATATCTTGGCATTAAAACTAATTTTTTCTTGTTCTTAGATAATCTCATTATTTTTGTGACTATGCTACCATGTTATTCATCCTTAGCAGGATATTTCAAAGGAGCTTCCTTTAATCAAAAGGAAAAAAAGTATTTGTAATATATAAATTAGTGCTTCTGTCAAGTTCATTGAGTTATATATGAGCAAAAGACCTTAGAAACCTGTAGTCTCTAACTGTTTTATGAGCATATCTATTTTGCCTGATATACCTGATTAAAGATATGTTGTCTGGGTAGCCAAGCTATAAAGCATACTTTATTGAATATAAGATTCTATTGTTGAGGTGTGCTATTATTTCATTTAGCACTATGAAAGAAAAAAAATCCTGCCAATTTAAACTAGTCAATGCTTTCTTCACACATGGATAAACAATTACTTCCTGATTTTAGAGATTTTAAAATAAAAATATCTACTTCCTCCAATCAATAAAATATGGTATTATGTAAGTCTATATCATCCCTAAGATCTGAGCTGAGATGGTATTTTGAAAAATTAAACTGAAAAAGTGTACATGTTCTTAGAGGTCATGGAGAGATGTCATTTTTTTAATTTTTATTTTATTTATTTTTAGTTTTTTATTTTTTATTGAATTTACTTAGGTGACATTGAGAGAGATGAGTTTTTATAAAACTGGTCGAACATTTACCTTTGGTTGGCTATTTCTGTCTCAAATTCTGAAAATTAGCCAAGTATCATATCATATATCATATCTTAACTGGACATCTGAAGCTTCCAGGATGGAATAATAATAACTCCATTTGAAGAAAAACGCTCAAGAGAATGCAAGCTGAAAATAATCAAACAGAAATGTAGTTAGGATACAGGCTCTGAATAACATGATTTCTTAGGGAAGAGGAGAATATTTTTTTTTATTTTTGTTTTTCATGAAAGGATAAATCTTGAAAAACGAGAGGAGGCCTTAGCAATTATGGAATATAACTATTCTCCTTGCCATATAATTAATATAAATTTATCATAATTTCTTTATTATCAACTGGAAAGTAGATATATGGACCACATACCTACAGATTTCAAATATAAGATACAATTAAAATGTACATAATAAATAATGATACAAGACAGTTTTTCAGCATATGCTGTATTACAATTTTTCATTTTTTAAAAATATTTTATTTAATTTATTTTTTAAAAGATTATTTATTTACTTATTTTTAGAAAGGGAAAGGGAGGGAGAGAGGGAAACATCACTGTGTGGTTGCCTCTCATGTGCCCCCCACTGGGGACCTGGTCCCCAATATGTGCCCTGATTGGGAATCTAACCGGTGACTCTGTGGTTCATAGGCTGGCTCAATCCTTTGAGTTACACCAGCCAGGGCTAATTTTTTAGAACTCAGATATGGTTTATGTATGATAGAAGGTGGAATATCAAGGTTAGAAATATCATTTTGAAGGTTAACACCATAATGGAAACTTTGGAATGTATTTTTGGAGAATATCAGAAAGCACATGTTATAGATTTTGAGGTAATAATTGTAATAATGCTAGTTGACTTTAGGTAGGAAGGAATCATTTATAAAATACTATCTCATATTGTAGTCTGATTTTAATATCTTCAAAGTTAAGAAAAGAACATCAAGCATTCTAAAATACTCAATTACAAATTAAAAAATGATGCAGCAAAAAATAAAAAAGAACATAAGGGGTAGATGCTACCATGACCATTTTATAAATGAAGGAACTGAGTACTATTGAGTTTAAATTGCCTTAATCTGTGATTGCTTGATGAGTAAAGAATGATGTTGGGTCTAGAGTGGAGGTTTTCTTGCTCAGTTTTCTTACAATCAATCAAAGCAGGAAGCAGAGAAGGATGAAGGGTGAAGGAAAGAATGAATGAGAAGGATCTATAGGATATCGGAAGAGCCAAGAAATCACTACAAGTGAGGGAAGATATATGTCTGTGAAGGACACTGTCAGCAGAGTCAAATGTTACATATAATTAAAGTTGAAGTTGTGTCAAAATAATTACTGACAAGTATGATAAAGTAATATAAGTAGAAATTCAGCTCTCAGAAGAGTAGGGAAGTTTCTTTTTCTGGAATGAAATAATTTGAATTAATTAAACTACAACTCTCCAATGTGTTCTTTTAGTATCACAGATCACCATAACTACTACCACTGCCATTTAGGGAGTTTGGAGAGTCTTTTCAAGGATTTACAATTCATTTATTCTAGTAAAAATAATGGGGAATAATCAGTACGATATAATTTTTGCAAAAAGGAGAAAAATAAATTGGAGATAATCATATTTTCAAAAGCTCACATTGTAATTCAAATAAGTTTTTCCTTATATGGAAAATTAATTTATTTCTGTGTTATTTTCTAAATTTGTCCTCAAAACTAGCTAATGGGTAAATCTGGAGTAGAATCTATCATTCCATAATAAGAAACTTAAGTTGTGACTTCCTGTTTCAGCTTTTCAGTACAAAAAATCCCATCAAATATGGGTTAATATTTTATTTCATGGATTTTTCCTTGTACATAAAAAATTCAGAAAAAGATAGGAGAAAAACAGTCTATTGCTTTCCTTATGCCACTATTGCTCAGTTTTGTGTCAAATCTCATAATCTTTAAGTTTGGCAAAGAACACTAGACATTATGGAATTTCACTTTCCTATGTGACTCCTCTTGAAATTTTAAGTAAAAGGATGTAAAAGTGCCTAACTTCACTTCCATGGTGGAACTAATTATTAAACTACACTAAAAAATCCCTGTGAAATCAGACTCACAAGCAGCGTTTTCAGATACTGAAGCTATTGTTCCCTCCCTCTACTCTGTGAAATAGAGAGATTACTGTACAGCTCCTTTAAAAATACATCCAGTTGCCTCTTTGTCCCACATTGCTATAATACATGGTTTTAAGTTGTAACCATGTTAGAAGAATAGAATGTGATTTAAATGATGACAAAGAAGATAGTTTGTTGTTCAGCAGTTGGAAGGAAAGATTGGTAACTGTTTTCTTGGCTTCAAAACTTAACTTATTCAAGATAATTTACCTGCAAAGAACTTCTTTGGAGATTATCTATGAACAAAATTTTAAAATCTTTATCTCCCATCCAAAAAACACAAACGTTTCTGGCATGTGCAGATTTTTCATTAAGATGCTCTTTATTCTTCATTAGTACAATGAAGTTAGATTTTAATAGCTCTTGACTGGTTAAATAGAAAAAACACTCAGTTAATTCATTTACTGAGGACATCAGAGCGACATGTTAATGGGTGGCAAATTTGAGGAACTTGAATTATAAAGAAAGACCTTCAAGTGTACTAGGAAAAAGAAATAGCTAGATATCTAAATCAATGTGTTGCATCATAATAGTGGGAAAGACATGTTTTATAGTTTTGGACTGCTTATGAATGTAAATTGGACATAGTCTTATTCTGCCTTCTGTGATACCATAGTTATGAATAACTAATTGTATGTTCTAAAACATTATCACCTTTTTAATCTTCATTTCATTCTTTGCTATAATTATATTGAAGTTGCTCTAAACTCTGTGCTCAAATACTTAAGCCTTTTTTATCCAGTGCTAAATGGGTGGCTTTGTCTTGTGAAAGGTGCCTATACAACTCATTTTCAAATGTTAACTTCTAGAACTCCTGTTATGCCTTACCATCAGAATATGTTTGCAAATAAAATCCATCTGCCTGTCTTTCTATTTTTTGGCATTCCAAGAAAAAACTCCTTAAAGAATTATAAAGCTGTGCAATGTAAATAACCCTATGTTTTTGGTGTTTCTTCTGCAATCTCATTTTTCTAGTCCTATTAATAGAAATTCAAGTTAAATATAAGTAATAGAGATGTGTAATACAAAAATTAATGTCTTGCCAACTGTTTGAGTAGATATCTGGTTCAACAGTGGCAGATTGCATGATAGTCCAGAAGTTAAGAAAATTATGCTACTATCTCACTAAGTGATTTATTACTTACACAGCCTAGAGACCAGGAAGTTCCTCAAGTTCATTCATAGTTATTAAAATTCCAGAATTGGTAGCTAGTTGATTTTTATATTGACACTGAGATAAGTTATAGTTGTGATGGGGGACTTAAACTATTTGGACAGCTGCTGGAAATGTCATTCTATTAATAGCAAAACATGTGTCTGACTATGCCTACCATTCCCTTCCTTCATTACTACTTACTAACTATAAGATGACATGGTCTCCCTTTCCCGAGGCTTCTATGATTTCTTTCTTAGTCAGAATTTGGACCAGAAAAACTGTTCTTATCATGGTTTTCTTTTCTGAGAAATGAAATTGCCAAGAGTGCAAGTCTCCAGATTCAGGTGAATTTTATCTCAGGGTATGACCGTGGGAACTAAATACATATACATATTATTTCAGGAGGATCAGTAATTTTAATGAGGAGACACCAGAAGCTTAAGAGATAAACTTTTTATCTTAAAGAGATGTTTTCCAAAATTTCTCCAAATGTAAATATTTTGTAAGGTGTAGGAGAAATGCTGGTTATAGATACAGTCAGATCGACTTGTAGATGACTAAATAACTGCACTGAAATAATATTATTTAATGCATTTAAGCTTCATTCCCACAAAAATATAATTGAAATGTACTGTTCAAAAATTATTCACATAGTTCATCTTACCTTTTCTTTAACAGCTTAACTTCTTTAAAATCCAATTTCTTCTTTATTGGCTGTTTTTTCTTCATAAGTTATTTTTATTTTTTTTTCCCTTAGACCAAAGTGGAAGAGCAAGTTATGCAACCAGAACGTCAGGTAAGAAAACAATAGTGACAGCAACAGAAAAAAAAAGTCTATAGAAGATAACTAAGTACAAAGTAATTTGTTATAATATTAAGGACCTAAGTGTGATGAGAGCAATGTATTTTACTTACTTAATTTTACGGTTCAAAATATAATTACTACATTGGTTTGGAATTGCTACTATTAACAGCTGCCTGTAATGTGGGGGAAAAAGTGAGTCAAATGGGATCTTTTCTGTTCAGTACACCAAATATATAGCTGGAAACATGTGGATGACTGATCATTTCACTTTGCACAGGGACTATTTTAATTCTGTTTCTGTAAAAAAACTAGCACCTGATCTTTTTTGGTTCTGGGATTTTGGATATCACAGTAGTCGGATACGTTGTCATTTCCCTTCTTTTCTCTACTATTTCAGTTGTGTGTGTGTGAGATATAGCATGTACTGTTGTTCAGATTATTGCTAGACAATTATAAGCTAGTGTTTTCTACTGTGTCAGAATTTCTAAGTAGTAGGAATTTTTCTGTTTTTCCCATTTCTTTGTAGGGTATATATCTGTTTACCAGAGAATGTCATAATTAATTTACCAGTGTACTAAAGATGTGCAAGTAAGAAGTGTTTGCAAGTGAATACACAGAGGATCTATTAAAGCATGGTTATATTTCATCAAAGATATAATGATTTATCCATTTTGGGTCACGGAAATTACCTGAAAAAATTATGATACAGGGTCCAGCACAAATAGTGCCTCTGTTTTATCACAAAATCATAAGCATGTAGTTGTGTAACATAAAAATATCACACTCAAGCACACCATATGACATTTTAGGTGAAATGTTCAAATTAAAACTATAAATTATTACACCTATAATATTATCCTACCAACCACTCTCAAGCAGGCCTTACTTCTACCGGATCCTGTATATGGTTAAGACATAACAGATGTGGAAAGGACCCTTAGAGATTTATTTGTAAATTTCTTTGTAGGCAGTCAACTTAGTATAGACTATTTATTTATAAGCTCATAATTTATAGATTAAAAAAAAACATCATTATCATCTTTGGTGGTATTAAATTGGATATGAAAAAAATAATTAGAAAATCTGATGGTTTTTTGTTAATAGTGAATAAGATTGATATTTTGAACCTAGCCCAGATTGTAAAGAGATTTTCTGTCTAACTGGTTTTGAGGATTGATATAGATTCTGTCTTGAATTCTGAAGTTCTTTGGAATTTTCTGGTTTTAATCACTTTCAATCTAATGTTACAGCATATACTTTTACCGTCTATAGTGGTCTCCAGTAGGATAAGACAAATATATTTATAATTGTAAACTAATTGTTGTCAAATTTAGAGTTCTCAAGTACATTTTTTTTTGTCAAAACCCAGCGAACCCACTTCTGGGAATGTATCCTAAGAATCCTGAAATGCCAATTTGAAAGTTATATGGACACCTATGTCCATAGCAGTATTATTTATAATAACCAAGATCTGGAATCAGTCAAAGTGCCCATCAGTAGATGAGTGGATGAAAAAGCTGTGGTACAAGTACATAATGGAATACTACTTGGCCTCAAAAAAGAAAGACATCTTACCTTTTGTGATAGCATAGATGTACCTGGAGATTATTATGCTAAGTGAAATAAACTGGACATAAAAAGACAAATACCATATGATCTCACTTATATGTGGAATCTAATGAACAAAATAAACTGATGAACAAAATAGAAACAGAGTCATGGACATAGAACAGACTGACAACTGTCGAGTGGGGAGGTGGAACAGGATGAAAGAAGGTGAAGGAATCAGCTAACATATATGTATGACCCATAGACATGGACAATAGTGTGGGGATGGCCATAGAGAAGGTGGGTAGGGGCTGTGTGGAGGCGGGCAGAGGGATGGAATGGGGACATCTGTAACAGTCTCACCAATAAAAATAAAAAAGTGAAAGAACACTCATATATGTCCACAAAAATGCTATTTGAATTAATTTTACCTTGGACCATCACTTTAATTTATCCACAGATAGCTCTGGTTGTTATAGATTGTTGCTTTATTTGTTTTTAACCTAAGGTGATTATGGGAAATATATTCCTATAGTTGGGTATATGACAACAGAGAAATCACATCTCTAAATTATTCAGTAGAGTGGTTTTGAATTCAAGCTCTAGAGTCAGTCTGCTTGGGTTTACATTCCAGATAAAATGTATTAACTGTGACCTTCCTCATGTTATTCAATGGCTCAAAGTTTTGATTGCTTTATCTGCAATATGATTCTAATGACAATGTTAATTTTTTTATAAATATTATTTGAGATAGTTACCTTTACTTTTTAAAAAGATTTTATTTATTTATTTTTAGGGAGGGGAATGGTGGGAGAAAGAGAGGGAGAGAAACATCAATCAATGTGTGATTGCTTCTTGAGGGCCCCCTCTGGGAACCTGACCCACAACCCAGGCATGTGCCCTGACTGGGAATCGAACCGTGACCATTTCATTTGCAGGCCAGCACCCAATCCACTGGGTCACACCAGCCAGGGCAACTTTTTTGTATATAGTGCTTAATAAATACTAGCTGCAGTTGCTATTTCTTCCTCTTTCTCTCCTCTTCCTTTCATTCCTAAGCTACTCTATTATTATTATTATTATTATTATTATTATTATTATTATTATTATTATTAAAGAGTTCTAGCCCATGGTCCCCTGGCTTTCTCTCCAATCCACTGTACATAATTCAGCCATTGCAATTTTGCCTTGACATTGTCCTCAAACACTCCCTTGTACAAACCCCTAAATGATTAAAATCAGACTGTCATTAAAGTCCCCTCATGAATTTAATGCTTATTTATAATATTAGCTTTCTAATTCATTTTCAGCATTCCTGAATTCCTTAGTTTATTTCAAGCAATTAAATCCTCTTTCTGTTACTGGTCAAAACAGGTAATAAGAATAAAAAAGAAATGAGGCAAGCCATCTTGATAAGTTATAATGATAACACAAAAAGGAATAATATTAACAGATGGCATTTGTAAGTTTTACCATCTGCAGAACACTCATACATACATAAATATAACTATGTATAATTATATATATGAATATACACACACACACTTTCAGGCTTACAAAATGCTTTACGCATTTTTTCCTCACTCAGACAAGGAGCAAGGATTTCTCTGGGGGGAGCAATATACATAAATAATATTGATATATGCATTTTGGGGTTTTAATACAGATCACAAATAGTCTTTTTTAAAAAAAGAGAATGCTGTAATCCTTCTTAGAACAGACAAATTAGTGGGTTCAGAATTGTTTGTCAAGTCCTTAGGGGTCTTCTAGGGATAAGACTCCAACTAGGAGTTTGTAAGGACTCCTTATTTCTTTTTAAAAAAGCAGTTTGAGCAAAGGAATGGAGATTGGAAAGCACAACATGTGTTTGGGAGATAATGAGAGACCGTAGCCTTTCCTATAGAAATGAAAAAGAAGATTTGGTTTTGGATTTCTATGAATTAAAGATGTGGAGAAGTGAATTTCTAATATGGAGTCCTAACCCCTTGACTAATAAGGCCTAAGAGACTATGCTTGGCTTTTTGTATAGGCATTTTATAGGTTCATTTTCCCTCATGATTTTATTATCATCACATTTCATACATCACATCTCAAAATACTCAGGAGGATTCTTTTTTAAAAAATATTTTATTTATTTTTAGAGAGAGGGGAAGGAAGGGAGAAAGAGAAGGGGAGAATCATCAATGTGTGGTTGCCTCTCACACACCTCTACTGGGGATCTGGCCCACAACCCAAGCATATGCCTTGACTGGGAATCAAACTAGCAACCCTTTTGTTTGCAGGCCAGCACTCAATACACTGAGCCACACCAGCTGGGGCAAAAGGATTTTTATTACCCTTTGAATGTCATGCATTTTTTAGATGGCAGGAACTTTGTATTTACTCTTTTCTGTGTCTGTATATCAAAGTCTAACTTTTTTAGGCACAATGAGTAAAAATTAATAAAGTAATGAAATGATAGAGCACTAGTGAAAATTAATGAAAATATGAAATGAGAAAGCTGATAAATGCTTAACAACTAGCTCTCTGGAAAAATAAGCGTGATAAATAAATATAGATATAGATAAGTATATAAATATAGGAGAACATGCATAATATATACACTGCGATTAAAGATATATAAAATATAATTCACAAATATAAAATACAAAGTATTCTTTATTGCAAATTCCACATAGCCAGTTGATTTTCAGGGAATGGTTTCACTGATTTTTGATTCTTGTATTGTAGCCAACTATGTTTGCAATTAACAAATGAATATAACTTCACCATGAATATTAGGTGATTTTTTATGTTAATGCATGAACAAAAGTGAAACTCTTAATATGCATATTAAGAGTTTGCATTTTAATAAATAACACTAGATACTTTCTTGTTCAATCAAATTATAGTTTTATTTTTAAAAAGATGTACTTTTTATTATTATACAGTTACAGTTGTCCTGCTTTTTCCCTATTGCTCTCCCCTGCCCCATTCCACCCACTCCCACAGTCAATCCACCCCCATTGTCTGTGCCCATGAGTCCTTTATCCATGTTCCTTGGCTTGCCCCTTTTTTAAACTCAGAAAAATATTTACTCAACTTTTGTGACATCCGCAATACAACACCTATAGACACAATAGTCCCACTTCTAAATTTAATCTGTATTATTAACATTTATCCTTCACTTCATAAATCTAAATAATGACCAAAACAATCAAGATTTCATTTGTAGAATCAGAAGCTCATTATTTTCAATAGTGTAAATATTTCCTCTGCAGTTAGTTTTAATCTACCAATATAATGGAGTTGGGAAAACATGTACAATAGTAAACCACTATATAGATACAATAGATATATATGACTCAAGAGAACAGATAGTAGTAAAATATAGTAAAATAATAAAGAAATAGTAAGTTTGAGCATTTATTATCTTTATTTTCAACATAATTTAATTATAAGTTTATTTATTAATTTTTAATAATGGCTGTGTTTAATAACTAGCATGCAAAATTCCTGATAATTTACCAATTGTCTCTAGCAAGCTAGCTCTTATTAGAGCTAGCTTTAGTATACCATTGGAAATAGTGTAATTAATTTATTAAAATCCCGTAAATGATCCTGGGTATTATCAAGAACATCTTTAAGTTGAGTGCATATACATATAGCCACTACAGGAAACAGTATAGAGGTTTTTCAAAAATCTAAAAATAGAAATACCATATGAACCAACAATCTTACTTCTGGGCTTTTATACAAAGGAAATAAGAACAGGATTTTGAAGAGATATATATGTTATACATATTATATATTTATTATACATGTTTATTATATATATGAATATATATTTGTATATATACATATATATAATATTTCATCCATGAAAAGGAATGAAATCCTGCCATTTGCAACAACATGGATAGACCCTGAGAGCATTATGCTAAATGAGATAAATCAGGCTGAGAAAGGTAAATATTGTATAGTATCACTTATATGTGAAATCTAAAATAGCCAAACTCACATCAAGCACATTGACTCACTAAACATCATTAATCATACAGAGGAACTCACTGTAGTAAAGTAGCAGTTGTTAAAATGACTACTACCTATAAGCTCTGCATAAATGTAAAGGTCTGCATATTTTTAAGATTTTATTTATTTATTTTTAGACAGGGGAAGAGAGGGAGAAGGAGAGGCAGAGAACATCAATGTTTGGTTGCCTCTCACACATCCCCTACTGGGGACCTGGCCCACAATCCAGGCATGTGCTCTGACTGGGAATTGAACCAGGAACTCTTTGTTTCACAGGCTAGTGCTCAATCCACTGAGCCACACCAGCCAGGGCTGAATAGTATCTTTAGTATTGATTATTTGTGGTATTTTTATAGCATATTTCATTAGGACTTTCAATAAATTTGCAAACAGTAAATACACCACTAAATATTATAGGAATAGGAAACTTCCAGATGGGAAACCAAACGAAGAAGAATGAGGAGTCTGAGGTGGAGGTGACTGAGGCATGGTGATGGTAGCAGGAGGTATTCATCTCAATAGGTAACTCCTGAAATATGTAACTCCAGGAGTACTAGATTTCTATTGCTGCCATAATAAATTACCACCAACTTAGTGGTTTACAACAACACTAACTTATTATTTTACAGTTATATGAGTCAGAAATACAGTATGACTTTCAGTGGGCTAAAATCCAGGTGTATGCAGACATGCTTTTATTTCTTGATGTTCTAAGAGAGACTCCATTTCTTGTTCATTCAGGTTGTTGGCAGAATTTAGTTCCTCACAGTTGTGAGGGCTGAGGCCTCTGTTTCTTTGCCAGATGTCAATGAGAGCAATTCCCAGCTTCTAGAAGCTGCCTACATTTTTTATCTCTTAGCCTCCATTCTTCACCTTTAAAGCCCAGCAATGGCTGATTGAATCTTTCTCATGCTTTGAGTCTCTCCTACCTCTTCTTTTATTGTTACATTTCTGTGGTTTCTTTTTGTGCCTTATCCTTCTACTTTTAAGGGCCCATGTGATCGCACTGTACCCACAATAGTAATCAAGGGTAATCTTCACCTTTTTAAGGTCAGCTATTAAATGACTTGAATTCCCTTTTGCCACATAACATATTCACAGGGTAAAAAAGAGTGTAAAAATCCTGAGTCCATTGCCTAGCATACAGTAGGGGTTCAATAGATAATACCTGTTATTATTAGAAGTTATTAATTAATTTGCTCTGTTCCATCTGAAGTAATTTTCATTTAGTCCTAAGTCATTAATATGTACCATGATTACAATGCATATTTACAGCTAAATCATTATATTTCACCATAAAAAATCACAAAGTATTGGTTTCTGGCATTAAGGGATCTCAGGTACACAATATATCTAATAATGAAAAAATAATTTAAATAATAAATTAATATATCCTTATAACTTTTAATAGACTTTTCATTGGTTATCAATACCAGATAATAAGGGTTTTCTTTGAACACAGATATTTATATTGCTATATTTGGCTACTCATCTGTGTAAAACTGTAAGCCATCTTTGAGTTTAAAAGTTTGTACTGCATGATTACTCTATGTACAATTAGTTACCAAGCCCTGCTGATTTCCTTTGTTGTTTCTTTGAATCCATCTCTTCTTACTCATTCTTACTAATGAGAAACAATGTGTAGCTGTGCTAGCTAATGATTCACAATGAACAGAGATGGCAGTCATGAAAATCAGGGGGGTGCTGAAGAATTATAAAATAGTGATCATCAGTAGTGGGTTTTATTATTTTAAACATGGTAGTTGTTGGAAAAATTACGAGTCCAGTGGCAAGGAACAGACATTTAAGTGTTTAATTTTTTTTTGGCAGGATCTAGGAAAAAGGAAAAGCCTCTACACATCCTTCTGTTTCTGTTTGTTTTTCTTTTCAAACTATTTTCCAGCCCTAGATATTCAGGAAACAAGATTAGTTACAACAAAGGCAAATATATAGGATATGAAACTATATCCCTCTCTATCTCTGCTTATATCCTCTAAAGATTTATGAAAACACCCTTTGCTTTATTAAAAGCAATCTGGTTTTCCCCTTTAATGATACTGATATTTGAAAATCTACACAGGACAGTAACATTTCTTTGTAAAATATTTAGGCACTACTAGGCAGCCCATCCCCAGAGATCAGGACATTTTAGGGCATTCTGCCTCTGACATGCTATCTTTTGACAATACTTTAATGACAAAAGTGAACTTTTGGAGCATAACTGATCCTTTAGAAGTAATATCTTTTTCTGGAGTACAATGTAATGCTTAAGTGCATGGCCTCCAGAATCAGACTAGCTGAGGTGTAGTATTTCTAATAATTTATTTTTGTGACCTTAGAAAATAATAATTATTTTAACCTAACATTTCTTGACTATTTATTGTGTATCAGGTACTGTCTTAAGTAACTTAAATGAATTATTTAATTCTCTTTGTTTTTGCCTCAGTTTCTGCATTTTTTAAATAAAGTTAATAATAATTTGGTTACAGTCAAATTGTAATAAGGATTGAATATGTTAATGTAATAAGAGTGAAGATTGCCTGAGTCAAAAATACTACAATGTTAACTGTTATTATTATGATGATTATAATTAGCCCATTCTAGTCTTCTGCTCTCTTTCAAAAATGCTAGGACCTAAAAAATATTTTTTGAATGTTCTGGCTCCTTAACAATTCAGCAGGTGCTGAGCACATGTTGTTAACTGATCCTAGAGAACAGAGTAAAGCATGTGACTCTTTATAAATATGATTGCAACTTCCCTCTTGCCCCATGGTCTGTCAGAGTTTATAGGAACTAAGTTTTACATTGCTCTACTTTCAGATTGTTCTAAAACCCTAGTAGCTCCACCAAAGGCTTTGATTTTTTCCATATGAAGTAAAATGTGAAGATGTAATCTATGAAAGTTGCTTCATCTTGAAAATTAGATCACATTCGGTTTATTCATTTCCAATCCAACCCCTGTGTTTCTAGACTCATGGATTATTTTATTATCTTCGTTACCTAACTACAAACTGAAAGATTTTCCCTGCCATATATTGAAAACTGGCATTATATGAATTATAGTTGATACAGGTCTTCCTTAAGTAGGATTTTACTATATCTTAGACTTTTTAAACATTTCATTAAGAATTTTCAAAACTTGTATCTTAATGTAATGGTAGTTCTATTTTCACCATTCAAAGAAAATTTTGTATTTCATATCAAAAGCTCCTTAGAGTGTTCTTTTTTATCCAGTATTCTTGGACTTTTTCCTATTAAGTCCAAATCCATCCAACTATTGGTGATTTTTACGTCCTTCTTTTCTCTTTCCCTTCCCTTTCAACTACACAGCATACATCCCCTTCCTAATAGTTCTAGCTTGGATAGTGAATGGTAGCAGCTATTTGGAAAATATAACCTTTTAAGCCAATGCTCCCTCATGCCTTTTCCATGAGTTTTCTGTCAGGAGAGCAGACATTAGAGTAGATAAATGGATTCACTGAGCTTCTAACATTACTTATCCATGTATTAGACTCCAAGAGAAAGACAAAGGGTAGTAAGCAGTCCATGGTCCTTAGCCCTTAGCATATGCTACCAAACCCAGCATCTGAGCACTTATCACTTAGTAGTCTAAGTAACTTTTAATCACAAATTCCCTGCAATCAAAGGATTCATGCTACAATACATGCTAAATAATTTTGTCACTGAGCCGTTACCAGAAACCAGCTTGTGATTATATTACACTTTCATCCGCAATAACTACCAAAGCTCTCCACTATCAGTAGAATTGAAAATAACCAGGCTCAACTTTTACGTTTAACATCTGAAGTTTGTCCTCTTACCTTAGTTCAGTTGGTTGTGGCTAATTCTTCAGTACAGTTATCCTCTTATTTGCTGTTCTTTATATGCATGTTGTGACAAAATTGTAGAAATATGTGAGGTCTTGTCATCAGTCATTGCTTGATGTAACTTATTATCTATGTGGATAAAAAAACTTTATTTTACTTTCTACATGTCCACAGTGATAAAAAATGACTTTTTCAGTATGTCTTCTCAATGGCATACTATATTACTGTTAAATGAATAAGTAGCTTTCTTATTTTCTGTGGAAATAGAAATGTTTCATTGCATCAAAAATCACCTTACACCTGGCAGTTCAAGATTGCTATTCTAAATTCAGTTGTGATATTTGTGAAGGCTGTGTTGTCTATAGATCGGATGTGTTGAGTGCCTTATATATTCTATTTTTATTAAGTTCATGATATATCTTTGGAGGTACAATTAATACAGACACTTTCTAATTAGTTTTATCATTGTCTCTAAATAATATGGAATTTTAATGTGACATATAGACAAATACAGCATGGATGATAAATTACTGAAAAGTATACTTTAAGAAAAATATAGTGGATTGTGCTATGCTGAATCTTTTTTACGTGATTTGAATGAAGTATGTTATTTTCAATCAGATTGGCTATTCATGTATGTATTTATATTTGTGCTACATTTGTGGGAATAACATCCTCACTATTACAGAATTAAGAGACTAAATAGATACATGCAATAGTAAAATTAGTCCTTGTCCTGGAAGGCTGAGCTGTCTAGAATATTATTTTATTGAGTATAAAGTTTATGGTCAGAAGGACCTAGCCATTTCTTACTGTTGGTCTTTGTGTTACATGGCTACTATGGTTTTTCAATAATCTGCCCTAAGGAAGTGGTGTCACCAAGATGGTGAACTAGGATACCTCAGGTTCCATCCTTCCACAAAGACCAACAATTAGACATATTAATGAACAAAAGCAGCTCTTGGAGAGCTCTGCAGTCTAATTAAGAAACTTCAGCAACACAGTAGAACAAGAAACTTGAGAGTAACTGCACAGGAAGCGGGGGAAAAGCTTAATTTTGCTTATATTGTCTGATCCTTAAGGTGGCATTGCTCAGCACCAAAAGGAAATTTCCCAGCTAGAAAGAGTTCTTCTCACAGGGAAAGGATATGTGGGGTGAGAGAATTGTTTCCCCAGCTTTTCAAAAATACTCAATGGAGAAAAGATTGTCTCTTCAATAAATGGTTTGTGAAAGCAGGATATTCCCATGCAAAAGAATGAAACTCACCTGTCCTACACCATTCACAAAAATCAACTCTAAATGGATTAAAGACCAAAATTTAAGACCTGGAATCATAAAAATAGAAAGAAACACCAGTGTTGGCAATGACTTTTTAGACTTGACACTGAAAATACAGGCACACAAAGCAAAAATAAAGAGTGGGACTGCATCCAGATAAAAACCTTTCGTACAGCAATAGAAACAACTAAATGAAAAAGTAACCCACAGAATGGAAGAAAATATTTCCAAACTGTATATCAGATAAGGGATTAATATTCCCTTACAATATGAGGAACTCAGACAACTCATCAAAAAATAATAACCCATTTAAAATATGGCAGAGCATCAGAGAGATGCAAATTAAAACCATGAGGTCCCAGTTCACACCAGTCAGAATGACCATCATAACCAAATCAACAAACAGGTGCTGGTGAGGCTGTGGAGAAAAGGGAAGTCTAGTACACTATTGGTGGAAATGCATACTGGTGCAGCCACTGTGGAAAAACAATAAAGATTTTCATCAGAAAGCTAAAAATGGAACTACCTTTTGACTCAGCATTTCCACTGCTCGGATTATACCCTAAGAAAACTGAAACACCAATTCCAAAGAATCTATGCACCCTGACATTCAAATCAGCACAATTCACAATAGCCAAGTGCTGGAAGCAGCCCCAGTGCCCATCAGTAAATGCATGGATCAAAAAACTATGGTACATACACACAATAGAATTCTATGCAGCAGAAAGAAAGAAGGAGCTCCTACCCTTTGCAACAGCATGGATGAACCTGGAGAGCACTATGTTAAGTAAAATAAGCCAGACAGTGAGATAAAAATACCATATGATCTCACCTATAAGTGGAACATAATGAATAAAACAGACAAGCAAGCAGAATGTAACCAGAGACATTGAAAGAAGGAACAAACTGACAATAACCAGAGAGGAGAGGGGTGGGTATAATAGGGGGGGGAGGGAAGGGTCATCAATAAACATGTATAAAGGACATATGGACAAAGCCAAAAGTGGGTAGGATCAAGGGCGGGAGGTGGGGATAGATGGGGCAGGGTGAAGTCATCGGGGGAAAATGGAGACAACTGTCCTAGACCAAAAAAAAGTTAATTAAAAACAAAAAAAATTAAAACAAACTAACATTGTAAAAAATAAATAAAAACTAAAAAAAAAAATCGGGCAGAGAACCCGATTGAATATTTCCAAAGAAGACATACAAATGGCCAGCAGGTTCATGAAAGGGTGTTTGACATCAATAATGAACAAGGAAATGCAAATCAAAATCACATGTGATATACCTTCAACATGTTAGGATGGCTACTGTTAAATAGAAAAGAGACCATTCGTTGGCAGGGATGCGCAGTGTTGGTGGGAATGTAAATTGGCACAGGCACTATAAAAAAAAGTATGGATATCACTCAAAATTTAAAAACTACCATATGATTCAGTAATTCTACCTCAGGATATACTGAGGTCTGTCCAGAAAAAGTCCATCCATTGTTAATATAACAAGAACGGTTTATGTGACATTGGTGTAACCTGGCAGCCAAGGAGAGTGGACTGGAATGCACATACATGAACAATCATAACTTCACTGTACTGGTCAGTGGGGATGGTAGATGTTGTTGAGTAAGCATGTGTACTGTGTGGCCATCACATTTGGAATGACTGAGTAGAGCAACAAATCTGCATCAAATTTTGTGTTAAGCTTGAACATTCCTCTGTGGACAGTAGTTGAATGATTCAGAAGGCTTTCAGGGACAGCACAATGAATGCAGCTCAAATTAAAATGTAGCACAAGCATTTTGAAGATGATTGAGAATCGGTTGAAAGTGATCCATGTTCTGGAGGGCCTGCAACAAGCAGAACATGTGAGAACATTGAATGTGTATGGGCTGCGATCAACAAAGATTGGTGACTGACAGTGCAAGAACTAGAAGTTGATCTGGGGATTCCAAAAAAAACCCACTGTGTCCAAGATTTTGATGCAGGATCTTGGCATGAAATGTGTCATGGCAAAATTCATTACGTGGCTTCGGCTACCAGAGCAGAAGAAACATTGTGCTGTAGTTGCTAATAACTTGACTCATACTGCTACCAATGAACCAGATCTCCTCAAGAAGGTCATAACCAGAGATGAATCATGGGTGTATGGCCATGATTCAGAAATGAAGGCCATGTCATGCCAAAGGAAGTTGCCTGGATCTCCACACCTGAAGAAAGCTGGCAAAGTCACAGCAAGATCAAGACCATGTTAATTGTGTTTTTTGATTGGGAAGGTGTTGTCCATCATGAGTACATGTCTCCAGGCCAAACAATTAATAAGGAACACTTCCTCAATGTTCTTTATTGGTTTAGAGATGCAATACAATGAAAATGGCTGCAGCTATGGGCAGCTGCTGATTGGCAGTTTCATCAGACAACATGCTCACTCATGTGGCACATCTCCTGCAGAGTTTTTTTGTGAAACATCAAATGATCCAGGTGACTCAGTCCCCTATAGCCCAGATTTGGTGCCCAGATCTGGCTTTTCCCAAAACTGAAATCACCTTTGAAAAGGAAGAGATTTCAGACTGTCCATGAGATTGAGGAAAATACAATGGGGAAGCTAATGGTGATTCCAACAAAGGATGTTAAAGACAGTGTTTTGAACAGTAGAAGAGATGCTGGGAGAACTACGTGGGGTCCCAAGGTACCTACTTTGAAGTGAACTGAAGCATCATTGTCCTATGTACAATGTTTCTTGTATCTTGTTTCTTCTTCAGTAAGTGTCTCTATTTTTCAGTAGTATGTGGCTGGATACTTTCTGGACAGACCTCATATATTCAAAGAAAATTAATTACTGTCTGAAAATAATACATGCACCCACATACTCACTGTCTCATTGTGGCATTATTCACAGTAGTCAAGACATGTAAAACAAACTAAGTGTCCATTAGCAGATGAAGGGATAAAAAAAGAGCACTGGACGATAGGGGCTTTTGTGTTTGGGTTAAAGTTTGCTAATTGCTGTGTGGTATGGGGAAACAATTTATGTGAGTTGGCAACTGCAAAGTATTTTTACAAATATAAAGTCAGAAAATATATTTACCATTAACTCCTGAAAATTACTGGAAGGTTAATTCCAGCTGATGAAAGAATAAATAAAATAAATAATTCCAGAACACAGAAGTTGTAGTATTAAAGAAGCAGCAATGAGTAATGGAACTATTAAAGCATAGTTTGTCAAGATAATTTCATTAATATGGTTATATAATTAATGCAAAATTTTGAAAAACTCTTTAAATACAAAGTATATACCCCCAAATGTTTATCTATTAATAACTTAATGATAACATATCTAAAATCCCAGCTTATATTAACAAAAACTGTTGGCATTGATCATTTAATTTTGATATCTATAAATAAAAAAAGTAGAAAACATCATTTTGTATTACATTTTTCATATTATAAAACTCTCTGAAAGAAGAAATAAAAACATACACACCTTACTTTGTCAATCAGCAAATGTAAAGCAAACTTATTTGCAGAAAGTACATGCTATCAAAACATACTTATTCATCAAAAATCTGGAAGATGACCTATTTTTAGACTGATTTGTGAACTTTAAAGTGAAAAACTAGATTAATTTCTTCCAAAGAGGAGGGTACATGTGGCCATTATTGCAACTCTGTGATTATTTCTGACCGCTATTTGATGAGGCCCTGAACGAAGTGTTTCTAATGAGAGTGTTTGCACACATATTCATGCTAAGAGAAAACATGTAAATTAGACAAGGGTCTAACCTCTTGAAGTGGTACATTTAAATACCAGTACCCAATTAATAATCTTACAGCTTCTGTATGTTTAAACTACCAGTTCGCACGCAGAAAGGATTATGCATAGTTTCTAGAACTCAGATAATTGAAATGTAAGGAGCCCCTTTCCTGTCTCTTAGATCTATACTCAATCCTCGTTAGTATTCAAACTAATGTAGGTCCCCCCTCACTAGATTATATTCTAAAAAGGAAATGAGGTAGGTGTGTACTATAAGGCAGTACCAGCAGTAACATGTCCTAATTATAGGCAAGTAGTAGTTTTTGTCACATTCTAAAATTATATACCTCAAAATATCCGTTGGTGAACCTTATTCTTTGAGGCCTTTTGTGTAACGATAACCACGAATGATATAAGTATTATCAGAAACAATATGTAAAGAATGAAAAATGGTTGATGGTAATTTTGCCACTCTCTTATATTACTTTGGCTAAACAGTATTGCTGTTGAACCCATTTCATACTTATAGTTTGTTAGATAAGTGCTACCTCATTTTTTTCGCCAAACTCCCATTTTAATTTCAGCATGACAAAAAGATGGCCACCAGATTCAAAAAGCAAAGTGAACATCTTGAGCTCGCTACTGATCGAGTTCGTGTCATCATATCGGAAAGAAGAACGGCGCGTACTCTACATGACACTAATGAGCAACCACCTCATAACATTATTGCAGCTGCTTTTGATCTGATTAATGTGGTCGAGATGATATTAAACATTTTGCAAAGGTAATTACAAATATGTGATGTTTAAAGCCTTAAGATTGTTACATTTTCCCACTTTGTCCTTCTTCAGAAAACTTATGTATGAATTGAATTTTATTTCTCCAGTATTTTTCAAAGACAATTAGATATTTTTATTGATGCTCTGAATATCTCACTAAGGTAAACAACATAATTATATGTAAAACGAGCCAACATTTGGTCATGTAACTTTTTTAATAGAAAAATTATTTTACAGTAATAGTATATATTTTACAAAGGATTCATTTTGTACTCCCTTTGTAGATCGAACTTTGCTGCTACATTAGAAATAGCACTTGTTTTTCTACAGTCTTTCTGGAATGGAAAAAAGTTACACCAAAGTTCTAAATTACCACTGGGGACTCTTTACAACATCAAAATAGTTGTTTTCTTTATACATTAATTGCATTAGTTATCTTTAGTAAAAAAGACTCAGTCTTGTTTTTAAAGCTGTGTTACTAATAGAAACCTATAGAAATCAAAGGTCGTAACAATCTCTGGATAATATATTGATCTTCTTTTGATAATAACCTTTAGGTAATATGTTAATATTTCAATTTCATAATTGTTTTTATCAAATTCTATAGTCAACTCTACATGCTACACACAACTGAAGCATTATGTGGATATTTATTCCTTATAACCCAGTGACAGGTTAGATAGTAAGAGAGGGAGCATGCTTTTATTTACTCAAAAAATGCATGCTTTTATGATCAATGAGAAAAGTATAAGAGGAAGAAATCATCATACTTTTACCTCTTTATTACCTGATCTCTTACGAATTACTTATTATCTCTTTTCATTGCCATTGATACTTGATTTTCTTCACATTAAAAAAAAAAGGATGAGATGACTGACACTCTAGTTCAAAAAGTTTCAAGTTGAATGTTAAAGGAAATTTAAGAAATTTACCAACCCTATACTTTCTCTCTTCTGAGACCCTTATACGCATCTATTTGGTAGGTAATAAGCTGAACAAAGTAAATAATTGGGATCCTTGGAATGAATTCAATTTAAGGAGAATAGTAAAAGGGATAATAGGCAGACAGGAAAGACAGCCACATGACTGAGTAGTGACAACAAAGAGGACCCTCCCCCTCAATTAAATATAACCTGCTTTGCTGATAGTTGATAACTCAGTGTGTTTGATTTTCTTATCTTATTAAAGTAATCTCATTATAAAATTCACATCATGGTGTCAATATTAACAAGCACTCTTTGACACAGTTTCACTACATCACCAATTTGAGGGCCTTCTTGCTCTCAATCAGTGAAACCAGATAAGACAAAAAAAAAAAAAAAAAAGGGAGGTTATATTGCTCTTGTAGTATTTTGTAGTATTTAGTCCTTAAGACAATCAGTCAGATTCCTCCTTCAGAAATGATATAATCTGTATAAGGAGACATCATTTAATGACATTAGAATGTGGAAAATTTGTGGATCATTTTTAACTTTGTAAAGATTTTAAATGTTACTTTAAAACATTACAGATACACATAGTCTGTGCTTAGACTAGTGATTACTAAATAAGAGGTATTCATAATGAGTAACTTTTTTACCAAGCCAAAAATTTATTGAGCATTCTAAATATGATCTTTGCAAACATAAAGGTGTTATGAATGAAACATATAAAAAGCACAGTGTATGTCTTGCACCAGAGCTAGTTGCTATAAAAACACTATGTACTTCTAAATTTCTCATCTTTAATTGTTTCCAGTTTTCCAAAGCCTCCCCTAGGAAAGTCCATATGTTTTAAAAATTGTGTCAGAGACTCATCTGGTATATTCTGATCAGATAGTAACATGGATTTTAAGAATGGTTGGGGCTCAACCTAATTGGATTTCCTATAGGATAATTGAATTTATCTTAGAAAATATCTAGTTAAAGAGTATCAATTGGAGGAATTGCTTCTTCTTTTCTCTCTGAAATTGAATAATTGTGTTACTGGGCAAAATTATTTATATAGTTTGTCCTGAAATAGACCTTATTTCTGTGTTTTTAAAATAAAACATGTGAAAGATGCTATTAAAATATACATTTTCCATTATTAGTTTTAACAGTAATTTTTCTCAAACTGTGGTTCAAACTATTATTTGATTTGGCTTAATAAAATATGATTCAGGACTAAAATTATTTCAGTTTTATTTTTAAAAAGGATATAAATCTAGTGAGTCATCTTACTAATAGCAATAATAAGTATTTTTGGGAATTGAAGTTAATTCAGGAGTTTAGTTCTAGAAATCATGAAAATGGATAAAGGTGATTATGTGACCTCTTTCAAGGAAGTTTTCTCTCCCTTTTTTATATTTGCCTAAAATGTTTAGCCTTTTTAGTGGGTTACCAGGAGTTTTTTCAACTGGACTGCAGTGTATGAAAGATTGACTTTACAAGTACTATAAGCTTACATTATAATATAAAGCTTCATGTGTGCTGCTTTATGAGTAATAGAAAATATTTTAAGATTTACTGTAAAAGTTAGGGGTTTTAGAAAGCTCTCAATTATGGCATTAAATGGAAATCTTAGCATCCATTGACAAGGATTTATCTTATTATGATATAGGAAAATTTTAGTCATTAAAATTTTAGGTGGTTTACTGATTTGAGGGAGACAGAATTTATGACAAAATTCATTGAGGATGGTAATAGAGTAACTGTATACCACTTATCCAAGATAACTACCAAGATTCTATTTGTAAGGAAACACAAATTGATTGTGTTTTATGTTGAGAATTAAGGGATATAATGGAGCGACTCTACATTGACCCAATGTTTTCCTGACTCTTTTCTTTTCTTTTTTTTTTTGTGGGGGGGGAGCAGTAGCTCTAGAAATAGATGTTAATGAAAACACTGCTCCTTATAGAATTTTGCTCAAGTTTTATACCTTGGGAACAGTTACAGGAGATTGTCCCATATATCTTTTCATAAAAGGTTATAATCTTAATTATTAGAAGTTATTTGGATCATTGCCCATATTCTTATGTGCTTTAGAAATAGACCTCCAGAAGATGGCACTTTCATATAAACACCAGAGATTGTAATCTCCTAGGAATTTAGGAGGAGTATAATTATTTTTCCTTTCTAATTCTTAAAAATAAAACTTAACTTCCCCTGTGTGACTAAATATGACTTCAATACTGTAATGCTTGTTAATTTATTCTACAAGTGACATCCTGACAATTACTCTCCATTTCTGTAATATAATAGGATAGATGGATTGAGTGATCAATCACTTTCCAACAAAGCTATATAGGTTTTATAACCTCATTCAAATTACTACTTATGATTGCAGGTCCCTAAAGCTATAGAAGCCTGAGAGCTATGCTACATTGAAAAATAAAGACAAGACTTTCAATCTGCATAGTGTCCTAATACATATTTTTCAATTCTGGCAAATAAAATTACCAGATATAGTCTGTTTTTATTTTCCAAGGGATATATAACTTATTTGTGAATATCATAATTTGTATATGATAATTTTCTTCTGCCTTTTGTTATTTTTATTTCCTTTACCCTTTAGCCAAGGTAAAGGAAATAAAAAGAAAAAAAAAGTTACCTATTCCGCCTTCAACCTTTTTATGGTAATTTGAAACAAGAATAACTACTTTTAATTGTGCATCTACCATCCTACCAATTTATTGAGGCCATAAGTATATTACATTGATCAGCTTTCATATAAACTTTCTAGTATTTTTATATAACTTTGTAATGTGTAGAAATTAGGTACTTTTGATACTTTTTCAAAGTTATAGAAAGATCTATCTATTGTGGATTTAATCTTCAATTTCCTACAGTATAAAGCTGTGGTATTCGATGAAACTGAGAGTGATGAAACTTCTTGTAATCCTTCCCTGGCAGGCCTCCACTTGATTGCATGTCAGAATTTTCCAGTCTGAAAATTCATCTCATTAAACATATCTCATTATTGAACTATTTTTGTGAACAGGTAAGACATCATTTTGTTGTCTGTTCTCCATACATCTTCACATGCATTTACCTATCAGTTCTGTAAATTTCTTTTATTTTCTTTAGATTTTATGTATTTATTTATAGAAAGAGGGGAAGGGAGGGAGAAAAGAGGGGGAGAAACATCAGTGTGTGGTTGCCTCTTGCATGCCCCCTACTGGGAACGTGGCCTGCAACCCAGACATGAGCCCTGACTAGGAATCGAATTGGCAACCCTTTGGTTCACAGGTCTGCATTCAATCTGCTAAGCCACACCAGCCAAAGTGTAAATTTCTTTTCAATGATGCCTAAACAACCTGTATCTTCTTTATCATTTTTAGTGTCAACACTAAATACAGATCCCTATTTTGTTATATATAAGTACAGTATTTGTGTCACTAATAACAAATTTATCAACTCAAATCTATTAACTATTCAATTAGAATTTGCCACTATTGCTGCATTACTCTAAATAAATATTAAGCTGATTAGACACTTTCAAATGCTCATTATTATCCAGTAAAAAATAGTCTAAACTTGTATATAGCAAATTTACCATTCACAACCTTCCTTAGTATATAATCATCCGTTATATTATTCTTCTGCTTTATGTTATCCCTGTAGTATGGTTAATATGTTTTACTCATTAGGAATGTTCAAACAGCTGCCCACAGACCACATGTGGCCCAGATGGCTATGAATGTGGCCCAACACAAAAGTATAAATTTAACTAAAACATTTTTTTTGCCCACCAGTTTTCATTAGTGTTTTTGTATTTAATGTGTGGTCCAAGACAACTCTTCTTCTTCCAGTGTGGCCCAGAGACGCCAAAAGTTTGGACACCCCTGCTTAGTGTTTCATATTACAATTCCATGTCTATCCTTTTTATCATACTATTTTCTCCACCTAGAATGTACTATCATGACTTCTCTTTTTGTCTAACTAACATACTTCCTTTAAGAAATGGTTAGAATATTCATTTATTTGTTCATACTTCCATCCATCCATTCATCAATCAAAAAAGTTGACTCCTGTAATTATTATTTTCAAAAATTCAGCACATGATAGTTTGTAAGCATGTTTTAATTCCATAATAATTTGAGGGTTGGCTATATGTAGATCCATGATCTAGGCTTCATAGATGAGACATGAATGAATAGGAGAGAATTATTTAGTAGAATAATCAGATATTTAAACAAGTAATGTTTAATTTTTAGCATATACATCATGTCTTAACAAGTAGATTTTAAGTCTCTTGAGATCAGGAATTACTCACATTATTTTATATTAAGATTATTCAACATAACCTTTTCTATATATGAGTGCCTAATACACATTTTAAGGGAAGGAACTCTTACCCTTTGCAACAACATGGATGGACCTGGAGACTCTTTTACTAAGTGAAGTAAGTCAGTCATGAAAGATAAATACCATATGATCTCACTGACATGTGGAATCTAATGAAAAAAATAAACTGACCAACAAAATAGAACCAGAGGCATGGATACATAGAACAGATTGACAGCTGCCACAGAAGAAAGGGGGACTGTATGGAAGAAGGTGAAGGGATTAGCCAAAGAACATACATCAATAACTCATAGACACAGATAATATTGTGGTGATGGCCAGAGGGAAGGGGAATGAGGGCAGTGGGGAGGTGGGTAAATGGGAGGAAATGGGAAACATCTGTAATAATGTCAACAATCACAAAAATACAATATGTTGTCTCAAATTTTATCATCTATTACAAAACATATTAAAAATTGTGAAACAGTATTCATTGTAATAGGTATGTTGTCCATGTGAATTGTATCTGTTTTTTCAGAAATTAGTTCAAAGACTGGTTATGTGAAAATATGCAATAATATAATAGCTGATGCAGGGGAAAGAAGGGGAAAGGATAAGTCAAGAAACATAAATAGAGGACTTGTGGGCATGTAAAATGGGGGTGATTGACTGTGGGAGTGGGAGAGGGCAGGGGGAGAGTGATGGGGAAAAAGGTGGGACAACTATAACTGAACAGCAATGAAAAATAATAATGCTAACACTTATATAGCAATTACTACTTGTCAGTCACTGTTCTAAGTACTAGATATAAATAATGCTTTTAATCTTCAAATCTTCATTCAAGTCTGTTTATTGGCTGAAATGTCTTTAGCAATGAGTATGGGTCATAGTGGTTCAACTATTATCTGCATTGATCTGGAATGGGGTTTTAGTTTAAGGGGCCTCTTCTCAAATCAGTTCTTACTATTTCTTATTTTACTGTGCAGAAAGAATAATGGGAAATTTTATGTCTTATGAAAAGCCTCAAAAATTAGACTGCTACTTTCAACAAAGTCACTATAGACTCTTAATAGACCAACTCTCCCACTGAGAAAAAAAATTGGAAAATATGGATACAATAAAACAAACTCCTCTGTTTCAGGGCATCAAAAGGATTAAAGTAAAGTGAATACAAATGCAAGGTTACAGAAATATTGAAAGCAAAGGAATGGAACAAAATATATCACACAATCTAATATATATCTTAGTTATACTAATATGTTATTAGTATAACTAATTATATGCTCATTAATATTATACACACACACACACACTCTCTCTCTCTCAGTTGCCTTCAAAATATTCTCTATTTGATGCAATACACCTATTGAAACTTTTTCCCCCGCTGCTTAAAACAATTTTTGAACTTGTTCATTTTGATACTTTTTAGTGCCTTTGTTGTTTTTTGTTTCACCTCTTTCACATCAGCAAAACATTTCCTGTTGAGGACCTTTTTCATCTGGGGAAATGGGAAAAAGTCACACGGGGTGAGATCAAGTGAATAGGGAGGGTGGGGTATGGGGGTCATGCTTTTTTTGGGGGGGGGTCTAAAACCGCTGAATATTCAGCATGGTGTGGGCAGGTGCGCTTGTAAATCACCCATCATGAAATAGGCAAATGCATTGAAAGAGTCTTAAAAAAAAATTCACTGAAGCCAAATGCAGCCTCTCACAACAACAATACCAGCTGGTGTATTGATGATGCAGATGGGCTCCTAGAACACCCACCTAGCAGGGTAAGCCTGTACTACAAGGGACCCACCCTCCAGAAGATAATTCTTTTTTTTTTTCAGTGAGATCATACGGTATTTCTTTTTCTCTGACTGGCTTATTTCACTTAGCATAATGCTCTCCAGGGCCATCCATGCTGTCAAAAAGTATAAACTGTTTTTAAATCTATTTATGTATCTTTTATAATATATTTTATAGATTTATTTGTGTGTTTATTTATTTATTTATGAATTTATTTGTGAATTACAACTGACTTTCAATATTGGTTTCAAGTATAAAACATAGTGGTTAGACATTTATGACATACTAGATGATCCACATGTTAAGTCTAGTACTCACCTGACACAATAAGTAATTATTACCATGTTATTGACTATATTTCTTAAGCTGTATTTTAGATCCCTATGGCTATTTTTTAAAATAATTGGCAGTATGTACTTCTTAATCTCTTTCACCTATTTCACCTGACCCCTCACCCTTCCTATCTGGCAATCATCAATTTGTTCTCTGGATATACAGATTGCTTCTACATTTACTATATTATGATAAAGTGTTACATGGCCCTCTGATTTATTCTATACTAGTGGCAAATGAGAGTAAATAAGTATAAATACTCTCAATATCCTTCTGAAAATAATTTTGACCTAATGAATTCCCTGAAAGATCATTGAGGAAGTACAGATTTTCCCAAACCACACTTTAGAAATCTGCTATGGAGTAACCATGGAAATAGTAAAATGAGGCATAAGTTGAAACCTAATTAATAATACAAATACTTAATACAATAGCCCAATAATTTTGAATAAAGAACAGACTAAACAAAGAAACTAATGCTATAGAAATAATAAAGATACAGCTCTGGCTGGTGTGGCTCAGTGGATTGAGTGCTGGCCTGCAAACCAAAGGGTTGCCAGTTTGATTCCCAGTCAGGCCACATGCCTGGGTTGTGGGCCATGTCCCCAGTAAGGGGGTATGTGAGAGGCAACCACAAATTGATGTTTCTCTCCCTATTTTTCTCCCTCTCTTCCCCTCTGTCTAAAAATAAATAAAATATTTTTTTAAAATCTGTACAAAATAATACAGATGCAACTATACCAACAATTACTTTAAGTGTAAATAACACTAAATTTAAAAGGCAAGGATTTTGATACTGTATTAAATAGATCTAAGTGGTTTTTATAAGAGTTACACTTTATATATAAGGACACATTGAAACTGGAAGGACAGAAAGAGGTATATTGTGTAAAACTAAAACTAAGTGGTATTTCAACAACCTGAATGACTCTTAACTGATAATGTGATGACTGAAAAAAAAATCCAGAGATAAAAGACTATATGCTGTATTTTTTCATTTCTGTGAAGTTCAAAGTGTACAAAAATAATTGATTATGAAATAGAAAACTGGTTATCACTTGGAGTATAGATTGTGAAGGAGCATGGAAGAATTTTATGGGGTGCTATAAAATTTTCATAGTCTTGTGTTGTTATTATACATATATCAATATGTGCATATATTTATTAGGCATGTAAAAGTATATGCAAATATATTGTAGTCAACCTATATATTTATGACTAGCGCACTTGTATTTTATTTATTATAATATAAATAAATAATTAAAAAAAAAAACTGTGGCCCTGGCTGGTGTAGCTCAGTGGATTGAGCATGGGCTGTGAACCAAAAGGTCACTGGTTGGATATCCAGTCAGGTTGCAGGCCAGGTCCCCAGTAGGGGGGCATGTGAGAGGCAACCACACATTGATGTTTCTCTCCTTCTCTTTCTCCCTCCCTTCCCATCTCTCTAAAAATGAATGAGTAATATCTTTTTAAAAATTGTGGTGGGCAGAAAAATTGTTAAACATGCCATTTATCTTTATAAGCTTTGACTGTTAAACAAGGTTAATTCTGTCAGCTGAGGAAATGATGAAACTCAGATAGTAGACAATGATAACACAAAATGTAGAAGAAAAGAAATTGTAGTATAGAAGTTTAAGGTTATTGTGTTGATCAGAATAGAATGTAAGTATTAATTAAACAGATTAGTTCTCCTGTACATATTAAAATTTTTGGGTTAAAAATACATTAACAGTGCCCTGTCTGGTGTGGCTCAGTGGACTGAATGTGGACCTGTGAACCAAAGGGTCGCTGGTTTGATTCCCAATCAGGGCACATGCCTGGGTTGCAGGCCAGATACCCAGTTGGGGGTGCTCAAGAGGCAACCACACATTAATGTTTTGTTCCCTCTCTTTCTCCCTCCCTTCCCCTCTGTCTAGAAATAAATAAAATCTTTAAAAACTACATCTCACCTATTAGTGGAACCTAATTAACAAAACAAACAAGCGATCAAAATATAACCAGAGACATTGAAATAAAAAACAAACTGACAGTAACCAGGTGGGAGGTGGGTAATGGGTGAAAGAAGGGGAAGGGTCATCAAGGAGCATGTATAAAGGACCTATGGAGAAAGCCAAAGCAAGGAAGGATTGAGGGTGGGAGGTGAGGGTGGGTGGGACAGGAGAGAGTGGTGGTGGGAAAATGGAGACAACTGTACTTGAACAACAATAAAAATATATAAAATATAAAAATTAAATAAAAATAAATACATATAATGTTTAAAAAATACATAAACAGGATCTGTAAGTCTTTGCTAGTAGAGTGGAAAACAAAGAGAATGAAGAAAGTGTGTTTTATTAAAATGCATAGAAGACAGAAAATGAGCCAAAAGAAATATGATACATAGAAGACAAAATTAGATGGTAGAATGAATACATGTGTATCATAGTAGCAATAAATATAAAAAGATGAAAGGCATCTGTTAAAGGACAGAGACTCTCAGATTGGTGCTATTTCCTCCAATTCTGAAGAATTCCTCTCTACAACTTTGAAATGAATAGATTATTTGAAACACACTAGTATTATTATTTAATATTTATTCTGGGGCTTTAACTAAAGAAATTATAGATTGTATAGCAACAATTATATTTTCTTCTCTTGTAGTCTGATCTCAGCAATGAAATGGAATCTGATATGATAGATGTGGTAAGTGGCCTTTTAAGATCTTGTTTTATAAAATAAAATATTTCACACATACTATATATTTTTGATGCTGGAATACTAAATAATTATATTTCTTTTAGTACTCTATATAAAAGTATAGATAAATATAAATATATAGTAAATGTTTAAAGTATAGAGTGGTTTATGTTTTCTGTCACACAAATGAAATTGTTTTTTAAAAAGGAAAAATCTAATGTTTGTTACAGAAGGTAATATTCTAAACTGTGAGAAGAAATAAACCATAAATTAATTGAAATGATATAATTTACAATGAGCAAATATGAGGAGTATATTTTCAGCATATTCTAAAACAAAAATAAAAATAGTTTCTTTATTCACATTACTGATTTGGTACACTTTTTCTCTGAGAAATAATTTGCTTGTGTGCAACTTTCTTTAGTCAGAAACTATAACTGTACATTGAAGTTAATTACTCAAGAGAACAGACCTTAATACATTATATAAGACAAAGTTTTTTGAAATTATGTATATCAGATATTGGTGTAGCAAAAGTTATCTTCACAAAATCCCATTGTTTGGAAAATATACTTTTCTTAATAATTTCCAACAACAACAAAAACACCCTCTTGAACCTGTACATATTGCCTTGGGGACCTCTGTTCATTCTTTGTTTCTGATTAAATAATAATAAAAAAATCTGATAGTGCTCTTTAGAATTACAGGTTGCCTGAAGTATTTTAGATGTGCCTGAAACAATGAGAATTAATTAATTATATTTTTTTCCTTTCTAGATCAATCTAGTATTCATTTGAGGAAATTTAAGAGGGTCAAACACTCCTATAAGTATGAATTATTTAGGTAGCCATTTAGCTGTGGTTTTTTGTTTGTTTGTTTTGACCACTCTTTAGCACTTGTTTCATGGCAAAACAAAGTATCTAATACTACTTCTATTTTTCATATAATATCTGGAACAAAAGGTAAAATGTCTCTGCCTTAGAAACAGCCTTCTTTTTACAGTTTGCTAATGATTGAATGTAATTATTTTGATTTCAAAACTTATTCCTTGTCAGAATGAAAATTTTCCTGAGGAGCATACAGTATGTTAAACAGGTTCATGCTTTATATTTTTTTAATTTTTATTTTCTATTTTTATTTATGTTTTGGAGAAAATGTTTCTTTTTTCTTTTTTTATTGTTGTTCATTTACACTTGTCCTGCCATTTCCCCTGTAGCTCTCCCCTACCCCATCCCCCTGATTCCCACAGTCAGTCCCCCATTTTCCATGCCCATGAGTGCTCTCTTCATATTCTTTGACTTGCCCCTTCCCCTTCTTTCCCCATTATCTCCTTCCTCCCTCCCCTCTGGTCCCTGTCAGCTTGTTGTTTATTTCAGTGTCTCTGGTTCTATTTTCCTTGCTTGTTTGTTTTGTTGAAAGGTTCCACTTATAGGTGAGATTATATAGTATTTGCCTTTCACTTCCTGGCTTATTTCACTTAGCATAATGCTCTCCAGTTCCATCCATGCTGGTGTGAAGGGTAGGAGTTCCTTCTTTCTTTCTGCTGTGTAGTATTCTGTTGTGTAAATGTAGCACAGTTTTTTGTTCCACTCATTTACTGATGGGCACTTAGGCTGTTTCCAGCACTTGCCTATAGTAAATAGCACTGCTGTGAACATAGGGGAACATAGGTTCTTTTGAATTGGTGATTCAGGATTCTTAGGGTATAATCCCAGCAGTGGGCTAACTGGATAAAAAGGCAGCTCCATCTTTAGTTTTTTGAGGAAATTCCATACTGTTTTCCACAGTGGCTGCATGAGTCTACATTCCCATGAACAGTGTACTAGGGTTCCCTTTTCTCTACAACCTCACCAGCACTTGTTGTTTGTTGATTTATTAATGGTAGCCTTTCTGATTGGTGTGAAGTGGTATCTCATTGTGGTTTTATTTTGCATCTCTCTGCTGACTAATGATGCTGAGCATCCTTTCATTTGGGCCCTCTGTATGTCCTCTTTGGAGAAGTGTCTGTTCACGTTCTTTGACCATTTTTTAATTGGATTGTTTGTTTTCCTTGTGTGCAGTTGTATGAATTCTTTATGTATTTTGGAGATCAAATGCTTGTCTGATATATCATTGGCAAATATGTTCTCTCATACAGTGGGTTCTTTTTTCATTTGGATGATGGTTTCTTTAGCTGTGCAGAAGCTTTTTAATTTGATACAGTCCCATTGTTTATTTTTTCCTTTATGACCCTTACTCTAGGGGACATATCAGTGAAAATATTGCTGCATGGAATATCTTAGATTTTTCTCCCTATGTTCTCCTCTAGGACTTTTATGTTATTATTACTTATATTTAAATCTTTTATCCATCTTGAATTTATTTTGGTGTATGGTATAATTTGGTGGTCAAGTTTCTTTTTTTTTTGCATGCAGCTGTCCAGGTCTCCCAATGTAACTTGTTGAAGAGGCTATTTTTATTCCATTTTATATGTTTCAGCTCCCTTTGTCATATATTAATTGACCACAGGGACATAGGTTTATTTCTGGACTCTCTATTCTGTTCCACTGGTCTATGTGTCTGTTCTTATGCCAGTACCAGACTGTTTTGATTACAGTGACCTTGTCACATTGTTTGATATCAGGTACTGTGATCCCTCCAACTTTGTTCTTTTTTCTCAAAATTGTAAATGTACCTATCAAATTAAAATATTTACCATGGATAATATATGCATTTGATACCAGCAGAAACATGGATTTTTATCTAAAAGTTTTTTCAAATTGTTTCGATCATAAAGTATTTTGTTCTTTAATGTTTTATTTGTTTTTATTAGTAGTCCATACACATTTTCTAAATATGATGGAACACCTTACTTTTTAAAAATTTACATTTTGCTTTTAATATTGTTTTATATTGGTTTCAGGTGTACAGCATAGTGATTGCTCTTTAACCATTTAAATCTCTATGTTTTCCCATGATCCCCTTACTCAAAATAAATGTTAATCATTTTACATATGCCTTGGCAATATTTAAGAATTGCTTTTATTCCCTCATACTCATCAACAATACATATTTATGTAGTTCTATTGTATATTTGAAATTGAACTATGTGGTAGGGATTTAGAGTTATGTATAAGCTACAACTCCCTGCCTTATGAGATTTACTGATTGCTAAGTAGGTGGTTTATTGGGCCATTGTTTATAACTCTTTTCTTTTATTTAATGTTTTAATTTCCCTTCCTCAACTTTTACTGACACTTTAGAATCAAATTCTGTGGTATCAAAATATTAAAATCAACAAGTCAAATTTCCTTTAGAGAGTTTGGTACATTTAAAGGCAATGACAATATGTTCCCTGAGTGCATATGTACAGGAATATACAAATATTCCTGCCAAAAATGCAGTAAATAAATACTTATTGAGTTCATGATAGGTAATTTTAATATTTACCCTCTTTCTCTGTGGATGGGATTGTGGGTGATACTTAAGTTCTTAGGCTCTTTTGACTTTTCTGAAAGTTTCATGCCATATGTATATGTATGCGTATACATGTATATGTGTATATATAAGTGATTATATGTTTGTGCATATATGTGTATATATATACATATATATTCAAAATTTTTTTACTTCTTTTCACTCATCAGCATGTTGCCTACACAGCAATTGAGACTACCTAAAAATTACATACTTTACAATTTTGTACCTTGATATTAAACACTTGGCTCACTTTGCAAAGAAAAATATATATATTGCTTCTTGTTGATGAGTTATATATGTCTTTAGTGTGGTTTCCTGAATATAAATATGAATATAAGTACATGTATTAAATTTTTGATAAATAAAAGTTATGAAAATTACCTATTAGAAATGACATTGATGTAAATTTCATGAATCTTTTCTGTGTTCTTTTCTAGTGCAAGGGTGTGACTAAAATGTGTAATTACATAATGGATCTGCCACCTGAAGTCACTGGACCAGAAGAGATGTCACCTAGGGTGCAAGTGGTAAGCAAATTTTAAAAAATATTTTTCATTAATATAATACATTACAAAATTTTTAAATGTCAATCAAATCCTAATTTAATACATAATCATTTAGGGGTTTTGAGAGGGTTCCTTTCAATGTTGCTCAATGTATTCAGTATGTAAGATGATATAATCTTATCTTGCTGTTTTTATATAGTCATTATTTTAATTTTGAGTGACTACATTATACACAATTGAATTTATAACCCATAATTTATTTCATTATTTTATTGTTCTTGGATTATTTTGATTGCCACCAGTTTTCAGGTAATAAAAGTAAAGCCGATATAATCATATATCTACACATATTTATCTTTAACCATTGAATTAATTTCCTGGAATATATTCCTATGATTCTGATGATTATAGTGATAGAGTGTACAATTATTTTAAGATTTTCAAATTATCTTACAGAAGAATTGTACCAAATTAAACCTTCATTTTCACCAGTATTAGGCTTTATCTCTTCTTCTTATTCCTGCTATAATTATAAAATCAAAACTTATTTGTGTTTTAGGTTGTATTTAATTGCTTGGACATTGTTTTTATATGATATATATGTTTCTACATTTTTTCTACAATAGGAAAAATAGAAAAACTATTTTTTCGAATTTACAAGTAATAACTTATATAAAATGTGGAAAATACAGAAAAGCATTTGAATTGTTTTACCCATTAACAATATTTATATATTTTCTTCCAGTGTTTCTTCTCTTCATATTTTACTTACATTATTGTGACATACGTGTTACATATATAAGTATATGTATTCATTTTATATACTTATATATAAGTACATATATTCATTTTTATTCATAAATACATGTAAATTTGATCATATAAACATATAATTCATTTGATATCTTTTATTGTTGGCATTCAAATTGCTACTACTATTATACATAATACTTTGATATATAATTGTACATCTTCATACATTAATTTTTCTCAGACTTAGTTGCTTAGACATAGAATTAGTGGTTCAAGGGCAATGAACATGCTTAAGATTTTTAATATAACTGAAAAATTTCTTTCATAAAGGGTTATATCAGTTTACGCTAAAGATACTACATCAGCAGCATATGTGCATAACCATTTCATTATACATTTACTACTTAATTATCTAGGTGAAAAGTAGTCATAATCATAACCCTTGTCATATTTTATTTCTCTTACAATTAATGAGATTAAAGTTTTCCATTATATTTACAAGTCATTTTTATTTTATTTTTGCCTGAATTGCCTGCTCATAACCTCTGTCCATTTAACTACTGGAGTCTTAGTGATGATTTATATGTATTTTTTATTACACACACACACATATGTAATGTTCCAAATTTATTGTAAAGATTTTCACAGTGCTTTGAGATAAGGAACTTTTTAATTCAGAATTAAGCCTGGAAATTAATTACCAGTGAAGTCAGTTACATAGTTTAAGTGCATTATTTTAACCCAATCATGATAAGATTATATTTATCTTAGTATATATGTGAGTTTCTAGTTCTTTTAAAAAGTAATGTAGTTATGATTTACTTCTCTTTAAACAGAGGGAAAATAACCACACTTGCTCAAACACAAAATATTATTTAATATGAAAAATATTTAAAGCTCTTATTTAAGTGACCATTCAGATGTCACACTAGTATTTTTAAAATCATTTTAATCAACTGCCAAATCTTAGTTTATTGTTTCTATGAAAACATAACAAAATAGTTATTACAGTTGTCCATATGGAAAACCTAATCTTAGCATACTGACTTAATGAAAGAAAGGTGGCACAGACCTTTAATATAGAATTGTTTGGATTGAAATAGTCAGTTAATGACCTAAAAAATAAATAGGCTATTATCTTATTGTTCAGTTGTATTAAGGATGGGATGTCATTAAATTGTAAACTGCATGCAAAAAGAATGTGACATTTTATGCTAATGATGACATGCACAAAGTAATTATTTAAAATATTTAATAATAATTTGGTTCTCAGTTGTAGAGTAAGGTAGAATATTAACTTTATTATGTAAAATACAGAAATCTAAGACATGTTAGGAAATAAATTTTATAAATGAAGGAACAAATAAATTGGAGCAATATTAGAATTTAGTATAGGTTTTAGTTTTCTTGAAGTCTGACTTTACCACTAATAAAACTATATGTGAACTTGAACAAGTCATATTTCCTCTTTGAACCTCAGTTTCTCCTATGTAAAATGCAAGGTTTGAGTGAATTACAACTGTGGTCACTTATAGCTCTGTGAATCTAATGTGGTTTCACTGGCCCACTATTTTATTCCTTCCCACAGTGTTCTCTCAAAGAAATGATTAACTAGTGCTTATATTCTGCCTAGTAATTAATTAATTCCTAACACGGAAATGGATTAAGTATTATTGATTTTCCTCAAAATATTAGTTTTGTAGCTGCAGATTTTGATGTATTGAGAGAAGGAGAGGTTGTTAAGAGTTTGAAAGACATGAAATAAAATTCTCCCAACCTACAATTGCTGAGGAAATATATACAAGTTGAAATGTGGAATGAGAAAAATCACAATGAATTATAAATTTTAAAAATATGACAAATATTACATACATAAAATATTCTTGTGGCCTTGGAAGGGGCTTATAAAAGTGAGAGGCCCTAAAATTTAAGCTTCATTGACTTCATGGTAAATTCATGTCTGGAATTAGTCATGTTTTTTCCTTTGCGTACTTCTCTCTGGCCATTCCTTATCTTTAACAGTCCTTCTAACTCCATGGACACAAGTAACATGAAAGAAGAAAACTATATTGGAGGCAAAACAGGAAATATATAGATACAACTTTTGTGTCAGCAAGAAATATACCAAGCCATTATCCTTCCCTCTATGAGCGCTGCCTGAATTATGCTTGCTATATTATATTAAACACCAGCCACAAAGCTGCAAAAAGTTTATGAGATGCTTTCACTCAGATGGCTAAAGAAACCTACCCACAAATGTAAGCCTATACCAACCACAATAATAATAACTAATAAGTTTTCTATCTGGGACCATTATTTCATATCTAGGGAAGGGTACGGGCACATTGGCATCATCTCTACCAACATCTTGTCACACTCATCTTTCATCTAATATGCCTGGCTCCGTATGCTTTCCGTGCACTTCGTTTGTGGATACTTATAATCATTGATCTGATCAATGATTGTGAAGACCCAATATGTTTTCATTGAAATCGTCCATATGTTCTTTATAATCTAATATTTGAATTTTATGCTATGATTTTTCATTCACAGTTTTCTCTGTTTTTTGCAATCACCTAAAATACAGACTTTGCAACATTGCAAGGCTCGCTGTAGTCAATGATACCACGCTTCATTTTGAGATCTATCATGTTTCAGGAAATTGTGATATCTATGCCAAGTCTTGGTTATCAGCATCTGCAATACAAAACCAAAATGAAAGACACAAAATTTAATTGTACTCTTGAAATATACAATATTCTAATTAATAAATATGGGTATAAAACCATATGCCTTGCTGAGAAAACTGATTAGCAGCAGAAGAAATCTACCCAGAATGATCAGATGGCAGGAAAAATCAACCTTAATGCTCTACAAAAGGATAAAGCTAAGAAGTAAAGACATTTATCTAAATAAATGGAAAGTTTATCTAGGATTTTTGTCAACATGGAAAAATCTAACAAGCTACTTTATGGGATTTCTGTTTTAAAATAAATCAATAGTAGAATTATTTCTAAGTGTGAGAAAAGTTATGACAACATTAAAAATACATGTCTGTGTGTTGAAATGTTGCATGGCTACAAGGTATTTTCATTGTAAAGATGCATGTCTTAAAGAAGTGTTCTGTGTTTCCAAAATGTGTCATTAGCGTACATTCTGAAAAATTGATCATTTACTTCAAAAAAGTGGCTCTGTCCTTCTACTTATAGAAACAAAGTTTCAGATTCCATGTATCCACATGTGACAATGGCAAGTAATGAACAATGTTACAAAATTGCCCAACTTAAATGGCTCATCTCTGCCCAGGAAAAGCCTAGAACCACTTGACTGGTACCTTGTTTCCATTCAAGTGTCAGGACCCAGGAGATAAAACCAGGAGCCAGCAATCAGACACTAGGCAGGCTGTGTGTATGTGATGGACCTTTCTGTAGTAACCCTTTGACCAATGACCCTGATAGGCTTCTCAGTAGCAGTAGTTAGTCTGGGTGAGATAGCTGTACTAAATTGTCATCAGTTAGATACTTTGCAGTAGCTCTCGTATAAAAGAAGTAAGTATAGACTGGAAACTCACAAAGTACCTGCCTGTCTATTTGATCCCCTTCTTTCTCCCATTCCATCTGACTTCTTAACTTTTGCCCTCTTTCTCACTTGCTCTAAGCGTGATATGATCACTTACTTACCTACTCACAGCTTTCTTCCATGAGTATATATCCCCTAGTGTTAGTGCCAGTTAAATATCAATTCTATGAATGAAAATTTAAGTGATGTCCATGATGCTAAAAACGAGCCCTGGGAGACACAATTCTACACACCTTATCCTTTTGAATAAGAAAGCACCATTTCAATTTTTTAATTTGCATGTTTTTAAAATTTTATTTATTGATTTTTAGAGAGAGGAATGGGGAATAGAGAGAAAGAGAGAGAGAGAGGTTTGTTGTTCCTGTTCCACTCATTTATGCATTAGTTTGTTGGTTGATTCTTGTATGTGCCCTGAGCAGGGGTTGAACCCACAACCTTGGCCTATTGGGAGAACACTCTAACCAAATGAGCTACCCAACCAGGGAAAAGTCTGCATGTTTATAAATAGCCAATATTTATGCCACCTCACAGTTTACTTGTATATCCACTGTTTTTTTTTAATACCATCACCTCATTTGGTCCTCAAAAAGACTCTGTGATAGACAGGATAGGACCTATTTTCATACTCATTTTTAAAACTAAGAAATGGAGGCTCAAATATGTTATACCACTCTCTACGCCTGCTTGTCACTGCTATCAAGTTCAGCTGGATTGTCAATATCACTTACTTATTTAATCATCTATGATCAGCTGTCTTTTCTCAGAAGTGAATCCAAAATTTTCTAACTCCAAAAAAGGCCCCCTATCCAACTCCAGCTTCCTTTGAATCTCAGCTTTGGTCTTACCACCCCCTTCAGCAAAAATACTGGGCCAATCAGTCATGGACATCCTGGAAATACCTCCAGTAATGGTGGACTTGGTATTTTGTGTGGACTTGGTTATTTTAACTTCCTGGCTGAAAACAATCAGAAAAGCTTGACAAATTTTAAAATCATTATAAAGAAAAACAATCAGTGAAAAATATGGGCCAGGATCTGCGAGAAGAGGGAAATGCAATGCAAGCCAGAAGAAAATGGAATGCTACTTCTAAAATGAATTGAAAAAGCTGAAAGAAAATAACTGCCAATGTAGACTTCAATTACCCATAACAATATCCTTCAAAAATGAGAGTGAAATCAAAACTTTTGGACAAACTGGGCTGAGAATGTGTTACCAGCACACCCAACTAAAAGGTGCTCTTCAGAAGAAGAAAGATGATCCCAGATGGAAACTCAAGGAAGGAATGAAGAGCAACAAAAATGGTAAATATATATATAAATATGAGTGATTATTGACTGGGTAAAATGGTAATAATAGCAATGATAATATGGGGTTTTAAATATGTGGAATAGAAAATCATTACAATGGTAGCTGATAAGTTGGGAGGAGGGTAAATAAAGTATGCTAAGATTCTTGCACTATTCAAGAAGTGAAAAAGTACCATACTTTGATAATCCATGGGGGCTCATAGTAGCTACTAAAAGAATAATAAATTAATGTATAGCTATCTAGCAATATAGGAAAAAAATGAAAGTGGAAATCCAAAAGAAAACAAGTAAAGAGAAGTAAAAGTAAGGGGAAAATGGGCATAAAAAGTATATATCAGGTGGCAAGGAGGTAGATTTAAACTCAAATACATCAGTAATAATATTCAATGCAAACAAACTAAATGTTCAACATAAAAGAAAAAAGAATGTTACACTAGGTAGAAAAATGCCATCTATAAGCTGCTTACAAAAGACATGCCTACAATGTAAAAAATGGAATATTTGGGAGTAAAATGATGGAAAAAGATACACCATGCAATTACCAAAAGAAATTTGACATATTAAACTAAGTAGATTTTAAAGTGGAAAACGTTACTGGAGATAAAGGTGGATGTTTCGTAAAGTAAAAGGTTACTTTAATCAGAAAAGTAAAACAATTTTAAATTAGTATGCATGTAATTTGACTATAATCTCAAAATAACTAAAGCAAAAAATATGAACCTCTTCATCTTCCTGCACTCCCACCTTCAAAGTGGTTCTTCTTCACAGGCAACCTTATTTCCACCCCTCCAGGTGCAGAGGAGAACATGTTTCTTCTTTCTAAGTATGGTCTTATTTATGTCAGCACCTTATTTCTTTTCATTTTCATTGACCTCTTAACTTTCCTTCTCACCTGCTCCTTCATTATATCTATATTTATACCCAAATCTCACCCATCACCCCAAATAAAATAGTCCTTTATTATTTCATCCTTTAAATATTTCATTGACTTTTTCCTTTACTGCTAAGCAAAGTTTCCTAAAAAGACAAGCTATGCTATCAATCCCTTATCTCACATCCACTGCTTAATCAACAGAAACCATGCTTCTGCACTCATTACTCTACTGAAACTTCAATCCTCATCTAATTTTACTTACCTGCAATTTTTAACTGAGTTGATCACTACTTCCTTGAACCTCTTTCTTCCATTGGCTTTTGAGACACCTTGCTCTCTGAATTCTTCTCCCAACTATCTGGCCATTTTTCTCAGTCTCCTTGATTGGATTCAGATTTTTATTCCATAAATATTGCAATTTTTCTGTAATTTATCCTGAGGGTTTTTTTCTTAGGTCCCTCTGACTCAGTGTTTCTCAATCTTTTAATCACATAAATAAGAATTATTTAGAGGCGCTTGTTAAAAATGCAAATTTGTAAACTGTACTCCCACACCTTCTGAATCAGAATCTGTAGGGATAAGGTTCAAGAACGTGCAATTTTTTTTTTTTACAAACTCTCAGTAATTCTAATGCAGTGATTGAGAAGCACTCTTTTTCCTTTCACCTAAAGAAACTCCCATGTTTTAAAACTATTACTTATATGCTGATAAACTTCTAATCTATATTTCACCAAGACTTCTCCCTGCCCCCTCAAGTCAAAACTTAACTATGATTAAATCTTTTGTGTAGAGAAAGAAGGCAGAGCAGGGATTTAGCTAAAATCTATTCTACAATAGCTTAATATGAAACATGATTATTCAAACTGCAGAATACTGCACTAGGAGTCATGAAACAGTTTTAAGTCTTGGTTCTATTATTTACTAATTATGTGACCTTTCAATTAACTGAACCCCACACAACTTCAAATCCTCATTTGTAAAAATAAAAGGATTATAATAATTCATCTTTAAGCCATGTAACATTAGAGAAGTTATTTAACTGTTCTTTGTTTTCTCACATATATAAAGGAATTAATCATACCCAATAAGGTTATTGTGAAGATAACTTGAAATATATTTAACATGTAGGAAGTGCTCAATAAGAATGAGAGAGCACACTATTGTGTACAAAAAGAATCCTAGTCAGTATTCTAATGTTTCACCTGTTAAAAGCCTGTTGTTTATAGTGCATTTCAACAAATTATATACCTGCTTACTTCCTCTTTAAAAGCAGAAATATAAATGAAATTACATAAGTGTCAATTTTAAAAGTTGATTTTTAAATGTGCAAATATTCTAGAGGCATAATTAATTTTTGTAGGAAAATGTCATTTAGTGTGATTTGACTGCCTTTGAAATAGAAATTTTCTGTAAATCTATAAATAGTTAGATTTGATAAACAAGCATGATGAGCTTTTGCAGAAGTAAAAAATTGTGAGATGAAATTTTAAAGAAAGAAATATTTTGCTTCAAATTAATGTACACCAGAGTAGGAGTAGAGAAACCTTTTTACTCATTCACTTACTCAATGATTCATTCAGTAATCCTGTTTTGTAATTATATGCCAGGCATTCTGCTTGGTAATGAGAATGTACCCCATTTCTCAGAGTTCATAATCTAACGAAGGATTGTGAACAAAAAGAGTTGTTATTTTAACAGGCAAAAAAGTCAGCCTCTAATGCCTTGATCATGCGGCCATTCTAAGTGAATCCCTTCAAAAATTTCTTTTGAATGGTAAAAATCATAACAGAAAATGAAAGCATTCTTTTGAGGCTGGATGAACCAAATCAGTGCCCAATAATTAATCTCAAAATGCAAAATTATTAGTACTTTGTAGAAGATAACACTTCACACAGTTATGATAGTTTATCTGACTTATGATGTGATGTCATGGTAGCTCCACTGTTTGTCCAGCATTAATAAATGTTTACTAACAACAACCAAAAGTTTCAGTAAATTTCAGTAATGAAGTTATGTTCCTATACTCTTAAGATAACTTTTTCAAAAGTGCTTCTAGTTCTAACTAGAAATGTTTAATTCCAAAGCAGTTAATTTTGTCCGATAATTTTATTTTATTTATTTTTAGACAGAGGGGAAGGGAGGGAGCAAAAGAGGGAGAGAAACATCAATGTGTGGTTGCCTCTCACACACCCCCTACTGGGGGCCTGGGTGCCAATCCAAGCATGTGCTCTGACTGGGAATCAAACTGGTGACCCTTTGGTTCACAGGCCTGTGGTCCATCCACTGAGCTACAGCAGCCAGAGCTGATAATTTTATTTTAAATAAAATTAATAAATACCTTTACAATTCTGAGCCTTTTTTAAATGTATTTTTTATTAATGTTCAGATACAGCTGTCTCCATTTTCCCACCACCACTTTCCCCCACCCTACCCACTCCCCACCTCCCACTCTCAATCCTACCCTCCTTTGGCTTTGCCCATGGGTCATTTATACTTACTCGTTTATGACCTTTTCCTTTCTTTCCCACACGATTTCCCTCCTCCCTCCTCTCTGGTAACTGTCAGTTTGTTCTTAATTTCAATGTCTCTGGTTCTATTTTGCTTGATTGTTTGTTTTGTTGATTAGGTTCCACTTATTGGTGAGATCATATGGTATTTGTCTTTCACCACCTGGCTTACTTCACTTAGCATAATGTTCTCCAGTTCCATCCATGCTGTCACTAAGGGTAGGAGCTCCTTCTTTCTTTCTGCTGTGTAGTATTCCACTGTGTAAATGTACCACAGTTTTTTGACCCACTCATTTACTGATGGGCATCAAGGCTGCTTCCAGCACTTGACTATTGTAAATCAATAAATGTAATACATCGCATAAACAAAAGACAAAAATCACATGATCATATCAATAGATGAGGAAAAAGCATTTGATAGGGTACAGCGCCCATTCATTATAAAAACACTTAGTAAAGTGAGAGTAGAGGGAGCATACCTCAACATAATAAAGGCCATATATGAAAAACCTACAGCCAACATTTATTCTGACCATTTTAAAGTGTGGGTTGTGAGCAAGGCCTTTCTTCCTGGTGCAAGAGAGAATGTTGGTTTTACATATTTTGGAACTAACAGCGGACACTTTTATTGTTTTTTACATTTTAGAAAAACATACAAAACATATACATAAGTGTATGCAAATTTCTTTTTTTTCATAGATATAAAACAAAGATTGAGTGTTTTTCCCGTTTCTGCTTTTTCTGCATATGTGGAAATCCAATAGAATATATTTTTTAAAAATACCATATACTGCCAATTTCTGCCCCCTCTAAAACCTACCTTTCCCTAGGGTATTTAGTCAAATGAAAAGGGATTAAAGTATGAGTAACACATCAAGAAGTTTTTTACAGCCTGTAATTATCAGACACTTCAGAGGGAATGTAAAGTAAATGAACTTTACATTTTGACTTTAATATTTAGATTTACAATCTTTATTATACAATATCAGTACACCATCTTGTTCTACAGCCCATCAAGCCAGCCAACGTGCATTTTCTTTAAAATATTTCTCTTATAATTTACCAGCATGTTAAGTACTCATAATTTTGAGGCAACCTACATATCTCCAGTTTTTCGGCTATCAAAGATTTTGGACAAATAATAATATAATATGCTACTAAGTATGATCCATAATATAATCATATGGAAGATGCTAATAGAGTGTGCCAGGTTTTTATAGGGAATTATCAGAAATAATAACTCAGAAGATTTATTGTTACAACACACTTTATGGTTATATTATTTTGAGCTTCACTTCTGCTGAGTAAACTTGAAATTTTCAGAAATCTGTCAGTGAAAAAGATTTAGCTTAAGTACATATCAGTGTTTACTGAAAATAACTGTGATTCCAAAGATAATGAGAGGAGGAGAAAGAAAGGGAATGTGGAGATATTGTGTAATAAAAGAGAAAGTCTGACAGCTCTGGGGGCTTGAGGGATGCAGGGATTGAGCAAAAAAGAAAGGATTCATGGGCATGGGAAAAAAACAATAAATTTTATACTGTGATTTTCATCTTGAGAAATTGGAGGTTTCCTTAACAAAATTATGAAAGTCATGCTAAAGTGCAGGTATTGATGGATATAAATTAATTCAATATTTAACAGTTTAAAAAGGTCACGTGATACCCAGACTAATGGAAATAAGAGAATAGATTTTGAGTAAAGAAGTTGGGCCCTGGCTGGTGTAGCTCAGTGGACTGAGCATGGGCCTGTGAACCAGAGAGTCACTGGTTCGATTCCCAGTTACAGCACATGCCTGGGTTGCAGGCCAGGTCCCTGATTGGGGGCCTGTGAGGAGCAACCACATATTGATGTTTCTGTCCCTCTCCTTTTCCTTCCCTTCCTCTCTCTCTAAAAAATAAATGAATAAATCTTTCAAAAAATTGGATGAAGAATTTTGAGAGGTACTCCTGTATCAGAGAATCCTTAGCTTGGGAAATGAAATGGGATTCATACTGAATCTGCTCTTAATTTCCTTTACATTTAAATAACTTCTAACTTTCCTTTAAGGTGGTCATTCACAACCCTGACTACAATCTGAATGATCCTGCAGCTTTAAAGAAACATTGATGCTCAGGCCATACTCTACAAAGATTCTAATTTAATTTGGGGGTTTTAGTATTTTTATTTTTTTAACTTTATTGAATTTATTAGGATGATATTGGTTAATAAAATTATACAGGTGTTGAGTGTACAAAATTGTACAATACATCATGTTTATATATTATATTGTGTATTCACCACCCCAAGTCTAGTAATTTTCCATCATCATTTATCCCCCTTTAACCTCTTCTACCTCCCCAACCCCTTTTCCCTCTGATCATTACCATGCACTTGTCTGTCTACAAGTTTTTATTTGTTTATTTGATTGATTATTTATTTTGCTTAATTACTTAACCTTTTTACCCAGCTCCACAACACCCCTTCCCTCTGACCATTGTAATTTTTTTAAGTCACTCAGTTCTAATATACAGTCAAGGTTGACAGCCACAGCCTTTAAACATTTCTTAGCTAACTTTAGGGTAATTTATTGGCTACAGAATCTTAATATCAGTTAAATTGGGAATTTATTATAGCAACTATTTAGAATAAAATTAGTTCCCTGGGAAGTCATTTAATATAATGCTTATGTTTTATAAATGAATTTGAAAGCTCATCTTGTCTAAATAATTTATATATACTGAAAATGTAGCCTTGTTTCTTTTCAGTTAAACATATTTTAAGCAGAGTCCACATATGAAAGTCTATATTGAGCAATTGAAACTTATTTTCAAAAATATGTCAGTGCCCACTCTGAGTCAGATTGTATAAGTCAATTAAGTCAATAACCAATTCTATAAGGGAATTGTTATCACTTCCATTTTAGAGATTAAGTACATTAAATTAATTCCCTAAGTCATGGAGACAATAAGTGGCCAAGTCAGGATTTAAACCCAATGAGTCTCTATATTATAATACCAAATCTGTGAGATGGATTTTCAAATGTATCTATTTACCACTTTCATCTACAGAAACCTTTCTAGTAAGTTTTATGTATAAGATGAATATTTAATATGATATAATATTTTACACCATTCCAGATAAATTTCAAAGACCGAGTCCTAATAATATTTCATTGAAATGAGTCTTGCTAATAACAGGAATGCTACTACTGAAAATATTTAAACAAGTACCCCCTTCCTCTCTGGTAACCACCATTGTCTATGTCTATGAGTTTGTTTGTTTTGTTTGTTGCTTTTTGTTTTATATACCATTTATGAGTGAAATCATATGTTTTTTGTCCTTTTCCATGTGACGTATTTAACTTAGCATGATATCTTAAGATCCATCTGTGTTGTTGCAAGTGGCAATATTTCATCAGAAATGGGGATTTTTTAATTTTGTACTTTGTCCTGATAACACACCACCTCGAATTTAAAATATGCAAGTTTCAGGTAGACTTGAAAACACAAATTAATCCATCATTTAATACTTCAAATCACTTGGTGTTTAATGTAAAAGTAATTTTAAAAATATTGAAATTCAAGTTTCATAAAAATTTTTGGCAACTAATTTACTCTATGGGTGTTTGGAACTTAGTTTGCTTAATATATATTCCTTTTCCCAAGATTTGAGTAAGGGATAAATAAAGCTATTTGGTAGCTGTGTACGCTTTGATAAATACTGATTTTTTTTCCAAATATTTTATAGCAAAGCAAAAATGATAGTCTTTTTTGGCTTTGATGAAATTTACTTCTATTTTTTTCTAACAATGGAATCTAATTACATATCCAGGATAGATAAAAGAATTATATAAAATTAGAAATCTCTTAGACTGCATTACCATTGCAAATATATTTTTACCAATTTCATCTGAGCTAATTTTCAGTAAAAAAATAAACCTTGTAGCAGAACAGGCTATATTTACCATAGACCAAAAACTGTTCTATATCCTCTACCTATATTAACTAATGTAATTCACATCAATATCTGCTATTATTATTCCTGTTTTTTATTTAAATTGTTCTTTTTTAGGTTTTATTTATTTATTTTTAGAGAGGGGAAGGGAGAGAGAAAGAGAGGGAGAGAAACATCAATGTGTGGTTGCCTCTTATGTGCCCCCTACTGGGGACCTCGTGTGCAACCCAGGCATGTGCCCTGACTGGGAATCGAACCAGTTATGCTTTGTTTTGCAGGCTGGTGCTCAATCCACTGAGCCACACCAGCCAGGGCTAGGTTCTTTATTCTTAATTACTAAACTACATTTCTACTCTGAAAAGAACTTGTTTTTATTTGACACCTATAACACTTTATTAGTATGTATGTGTGTACTTACCACATTATGCCTTATGTGTAGTATTCATTTATTCCTTGTCAAACCACGTATTATATTTGGTTTACAAAATGTAGTAATTAAAGTTCTGATCTCTGTAATTTCAGTTGCTGTGTTATCTTGAGTGATTTGTTTACAATCTCTGTGTCTTAATGTTCTTATCTGAAAAGAGAAAAATTTAGGTTGTTATCTCCAGGGTCTTCACCTCTTAAATTTTATTTGGATCTCATACTCATATTGCCATACATTAATGTTTGGCACTTTTTGTGGGCCCACGTGACATTAGAGTCCTGTTCCAAACTTCATTGAAAGGTTATTTCTTCTTATGCTTCCATTACAAACTTCTTACAGTATTCCTGAATCTTATGATGCATTTCTTTTATATCAGTGCATCTTCAGTTCTTTGACTTTATTATTCAGTTTAGTTCAACAAACATTTATTGAGACCCTACTATGTGCTAGAAATAAGAATAAAAAATAAATATGATGTAGTTTCTGCCCTTGAGATGCTGGTGATCTAATTAGTGGTTGGTTTGTGAAAACTTGGCTAATGCCTAGTCTCAGAAAATACCTTGTTCTTTTAAAAATGTTTTCTATATCTTTTCACACATGACAAACATCAGATGCAAATTAATTCCTAACTGTCTCTTTTAAGTATGTCTTGGTAAATGATTTTATTATACACTGTTAAGATTAAGAAACTAACCTTGTAGCAAACTTTTAAGAAAAAATTATTTTCTTCTTATGTAGCATAGTGTATTTATTAGTTAATATAATACATTTAAAGCAAATAGGGAAAATGTATTTCTTTAAATTTCTTATATAATTTTAAAAGGAAAAATTTGTCACGAAAACTTTTGTCACTAATGAAATCATGTTGCTAATATAAGGGAAATCTTATATGGCTATTCAATCTACTGTGTATATTATATGATATAGTATATATTATAAATATATAATACAAAACTATATTATAAAACATGGGATTAATGTATAACATACAATATTATATATCATAATATATATGAGTATATGTTTATGTGTGGTGCACTAAACATGATTCACAACACTTTATTTCTAGCCTGAAAATGAATTATTTTTATCAAATAAAATTAGACCTCAGAGTTTTTTTTCAAAAGATTTATTGACTATGTTGGTTTACCATTACATTTTTAAATTGAGAAAGTAAAAAGTCAAATTTCTTCCCCCAGAGTTAGTCACTGTTAACCATTTAATACACATTCTTACTGACTTTTTCCAATTCAGTCATAGACCTAACACTTAATTTCAAACCATACCAATTATTTAAACATGGGGTAAGGTAGACAAAGAATGAACGAGCAGAAAGACTCCATTTTATAAAGCCAAAATAAAATGTAGCCCACTCTAACATTAAAAAGTGTTACTTGTTTCTTGTATTCACCTATATTGTTTTCAGTGCTCAGCCTTAGAGTAGTAAAGACCTTGAGTTTCTATTTTCAATTGTCACACTATATTTTAGTGAGGTAATCAGTACATGGCTTCACTTTTAACAAAAGTGATAAAATAGTGGTTGAAATACCCTCTTCTGAGATTACTTTGTCAAAGCTATAACCCATCAACTTTAATTTCATTTCCGATTAAAGGGTATTTTTATCTATCAAATTATCTCTAATTAATCAACACTTGGGATTTCTTTTGAGAAACTCTGCTAAAAACATAAAATATAATGTTACTAGATCACTGTAACTATCAAAGTCAACAAGTATGAATGAATTTAACTGTCAGTATGCTAAATAGGTGAAGATAGTTTTAACAACTGAGTTGAAAAATAGCACAATATTAGCTAATGTCAATAGCACGAAAGAATCAACACATCTGTGAATTATTTTTACACATATGTTGTATTTGTGTTAGTGTTAATTGAAATACTGTAATGAATGGCATCAGTACTCACTCATCAAGGAAAATGGACTTGAATTCCCAAAAGTATCTTTGAATTTTACCCCTCAGTTTTCACAGTAGAGACCCCACAAACATTTTTATGATGTGACATGTCACAATTTAAGGCCTTTTCTTTTTTTTATTTTATTGTTGTTCAATTACAGTTGTCTGCATTTACCACCCCTACCACTCTCCCCCACCCCAGCCATCCCCACGTCCCTTCCCTGATTCCACCCCCCAATTGATTTTGTCCATATGTCCTTTATAGTTGTTCCTGAAAACCCTTCACCCTTTCCTCCCCACCCCATTATCCCCTCACACCTTCCCTCTGGTTACTAATGAATGACTATCCTTCACAAGTAATGTATAGATTAATTAATTTGCTGCTAATTTTCATATTCTGAAGACAAATACAAATAAGTATTAGCTCGCGATCCCATGTGAAAAGCACTTTATTCATTATTTTACTCTATTTAAAGACGAACCATGTCAGGAAGGTATTAATAGTATCTCTGTTTTACAGATAAAAAAAAAACAGACTTAAAGAGCTTAACTTGCCAAAGTTATACAGCTTATAAATGTCAGAATCAAGATTCAAAATCACTGGGTCCAAATACTATGCTGCTAATCTTTAGCCTTAACGGCTGTTATCGTAAAATAATTGATTATAAAATGTAACATAAAGCAACTGTTGCTCTCTGACCTTATTTGTAAGTGAAGTAGGTTCATGAATCAAAGTTCTTCCTCTAATATCAAGGATGTATTCATTTACATAATCAGTACACTCATGTTTAGAAAAAGTAAATAGGAAAAGTAACCTGAAACTACCTGAGACAAATATTATCTACTTAATAATATCATCATTGAATAGTTTTAGTGCTGTTAATTTTGATATGAGTTGACTGACTTAGACAGTGCTAAGGTGAATACTTTTCATATGATCTTAGATTCTAATGTCTTAAAGTCAGCTTTAAAGTGATAGTAGAAATAATCTAATCTAACTCTGTACCCTCTAGTTGAATTTTTGTACACATGTATGGCCCATTTTTTACATTTTCTTTCCATTTATATCTACTTATTAAAGTGTACTAATATTTTATTGTTCCAGGAATAGAAGAGAATTTTAGATGATCCAATGTATTAATACATATTATATTTCTCTAAATGTCCATATTAAGTGAGGCAATATCAATAGGGCATTAAGCCATAAAATATGAGTTAATATTTATAAAGCACTAAAAACACAGCCTGCCATATATAAGTGCTATATAAGGATTGTTAAGCAAATATATTCATATCATTATAATATAAATTTAAACTTCCGTATTTATTAGCCTGGCTTAATGATTTAAAGTGTTAGCTACAGCACCGGACCACTTGAGTTCACATCCCAACTCCATTACTTACTGAATGTGTGACTTTGGCCAACTCAATTTGATTTTCCAGCCCTTTATTTTTTCATCTGTTAGATAGTACTTAACTCATAAGGTTGTTGTGAGAATTAAGAGTTAACATGGAATAATGACAGACACATAGGAAGCACTCAATAGCTGTAAACTGTTTATATACTCCCACTGTACATGTGCATGGTTTATGATCTGATGTTTTTTCCTAAAAATATTAACAGGCCAATTAGGATGCCTGACCCTTTTATAAATAACCATGGTTTCCTTTTTATAGCACATTAGGCTTGATATTTAATGGACTTTTTACTTTTGCTTTTAGCCAATTGCCATTGACCCTGAATTAATGAGTTTCTCAGTGGAACATGGACCTGGCCGTGTGCTTCCAGCTGGAAATTCATCAGTGGTGAGTGGGCTGAATTTTCTTTTGTGATCATTTAGAAGGTAACTGTTGAGGGAAGATGTATATGCTTCACCACTTCAATGATGTCCCACATATATCTTGAATTTAGGGACCTAGATAGAATTTGTTTCATTGCAGTACTATTTGGACTCAAATATTATCATGATACCATAGATTTGAATTAACATTCCCTTTCAGTGATCTTATCAGAATAAAGCTTTGTTCATTCATTCATTCATTCATTCATTCATTCATTCAATAATTTATTGAATGCTATTGGTAACTATTCAGGCTCTTCCCTTCCAAGGAAACATTGGGTAATATTCCATATTTGACTATGGTTGACTCATCCTTCCGTGGAAATTTATGTAACAATTATTTTTTGTACCCTTCTTATGTTTTCCTAATTTCTCTAATTCTCAATTGCTTTTTACCAGCTTTTATTCCTTAGAATGGTACAACTCCCTATCCTGGATTCTACTAGCCATACTAGACTACTACATCTGCAAATACTCCATGTTCTGTCACTCTTGGTCCCTTTTGCTTATATTTTTCTCAGTGCTCAAATTTCCTTTCTCTTCCTTCTCTGCCTGAGTAATTCTTATTACTCAGGTCTAAATTCAGGGCTTCAACATTCAGGTCAAACATTACTTCTCTTGTGGTGTCTTGCCTAATACCCTCAGGTAGAATTAATCAGTTTATGCTTTATTACCATATGTCACTTTACAATAATACTGACAAACAAGACATCACACTCTCTTTTAGTTAGTCTGTGCCATGTTTTTTAAACTGATTTTTGTTATTGCAAGAAATGCATAGTACCTTGAACATAGAATGAATTTAATATTTGTTTGAATGAATGAATGTACTATTAAATGTATTTAAGAATGGGTGAGTAGGTAGATGGATGGATGGGTGGATGGATGGATGGATGGATAGATGGTCATGGTCCCATAGTAAAGCCAGGTCAGAAAATCATGAACAAGTGTAAATAAACCAAAGGTACTATTTCATCCAATAGGTTAAGAGAATAGGAAAACAAAAGTTCAAGCAAATTCTGACAAACACAGTGAGTTCTGCTGTTTTTAGTCAGCTATATCCATTCCTTCTGCCCAAGGAAAGGAAACCTTAAAATCTAGTCCTAATGTTATGGTATCATTTACTTTTCCAGGGTACAAATGCATTTTGGAAACATGTTTACCACACAATATATAAGTACAGTATGAATAGAATTATTTAGCTACTTTAATAGAAGTAACTACACTGTGGGGGTGGGCTGGGATGAGGGTAAAGGGCAGAAAACTGTACTTCAATAACAATTAAAATAAAAAAAGAAGTAGCTACACAGATGATATTCGTAAATTATTCACTTTCACTCTCATGAAACCTAAACTGAAATATAACATATTTAACAATAATAAATGATTCTGTCTAACAAACTCAATCTTTAATTAAGAGTCACATAAACTCATATTGGCAAATTTCTCATTATATAATCTATAATATTGATTTACAAAGTAAAATGCATAGTTGACTATATTTGTATAAGACCCATATCTTGTAAGTGTTATTATAAAATATTCAAAAAGTAGAAATTAATCCTAAATTCTTTTTGGAAAAAGGGGTTATGGAATGCCAAGCATCCACCTTGAAGGGGAAAATGTGGATAAAGTAGTCCTCATTTGGTTTATTAATCTTTAAAAGCTAAATTATGAGGACTGAAAGGGGTGCTAATTAACATCTAATTCAGAAAGTATTGTCGTCATTTTGTTTCTACCAAGTCATCTTCAGTGTTCCACACATTGTACAAGTGCTTTTTGCTTGGAGACTGATATTATATGTGTCTAAATGAGTATGAAAGTAAAAGTCCATACACATTGTGATAATGTTGATTCAGTTGTCTGTTTTTTTACAGTCCCTTTATAAGAGATGTAAACTTAAGGGTATATGAAGAGAAATAATTGATGTAATCACTAAGCCTATCACTAGAACAATGAAAGTAATTTTTACTTTCAAGAAACACTTAAAATCCCTTTTCCACATGCTTTTTCAGTGTAGTTACATGAAGGACATCAGAAACAATCAAGTATAGGTCTAAATAGTAATAATAGCTATCATTTGTGGAGTATTTACTATGTACTGAATATTATGATAATCACCTTATAAGTAATGATTTATTTGCTTTTTTTACCAACCTATTGAATTAGATATTATTATTTTCCCCATTTTACAGTTGGAAAAACTGAACCACATAATCTAAATAACATGCCTAAAGTCAATTAGCTATTAAATGACAGGCAATCTGACTCCAGACCTCATGCCCTTTTTCAATATGCTATACTGTTTCTACATTGCCTAGCATTTGCGTACAGAATTTCTACAATGACCACACTCCAAAACAAAGTTTTTGTTTGGTTTTGTTACTCTCCTGCCCAAAAGGCTTTAGAGTGTGACCTATCTTAAATCAAGGCAAGACCATGCGATTGTTAGTGATGTTAGTTAGCTCAATTTCTGAATGGCCAAAGTGCAGTGGTAAAATATTAAATACCTCCTTTTAAGAGACCATTTGCATTGAGAAAGACCGTATAATCTCTTCACTGGGTGAAAAAAGAATGACCTTTAAAATTCTACTTTTATATTTTGTGCTTCTTCCTGATGAACACAGAATTTTCATTATTTTTTCATTAGGCTGTATTGTTAGTGGCCTCTGTGGTACTAATCAAAATGTCGCTGATGTTGTAAATAAGAACACTGAAGAACCCTTTATAACAAGCAGAAATTTTCTCAAAGTAGCAATACTGAAGAAGAAATACCTGATTTTGGAAAAATACAAGGCTCAATACAAGGCTTTTTCTTATCTACTAGTAACCAGAAATCAAGAAAGGCATAATCATATACCAGATTTCATATAGAGAGATCTATAATATTTTATCTCCATAGCAATTCAACCCATAATATAATTAATTTTACTGTAAGTTGAGAATTAAAGTCTTGAGTGAGCTGAGTCCACAAGAATTAGTAATAGCATACGGGTAGGGTATGGCAGAATCTATATTAAGAGAATTTCCCTACAATGCAAGTAGAATATAAACATTTTGTTTTCCACTTTTTTGCATATGAATTATGTTCTGAAGTCTATAGTAAACCAAAGAATGGGTGTCCGATTAAAAGATCAGAAAAGATGTAGTGAAATTATGTATAGAAAGAACTCAGAGTAAATCATATTTACCAAATAAATATTGCAAAAATCTTGGTAATAGTTCAACTGTCATTGATGCTACTCTTAGTGAATGTATTACACCATAGACACTCAATTTAGCTTCATATTATCTGAATTAGACATAATTATTTTATGATTTCTTTATATTGCTTTGGACCCCAAACCATTCTTGAATTTGTCTGTTTTCAGTGTGGACCACACCATAATGTGGAGGGCAAATGATTTAATAATCTGGCAGTTGTATATATTTGAGGTGTCTATCAGAAAAGGAAAAGAAGGAGTCAATTGTATCAGACAGGGGTCTTCATTTATAAAAATCTATACATAAATCAAGCCTTAATAGAACATATGAAACAGGTCAAAGATGTTGACCCAAGCCTGTTTTCGAATGGGTTTAGAATAGTTTGACCAGTCTCAGTGAATCTGTGTTGTATGCCTGTATCAAAAATGTGTAATTTGCCCCTGGCTGGATGGTTCAGTTGGTTGCAGTGTCATCCCATGCACCAAAAGTTTGCATATTCAACCCCTAGTCAGGGTACATACGTAGGTTGTGGGTTTGATCCCTGATTAGAATGCATATAGGAGGCAACCTATTGATATTTCTCTCTTCTCTCTCTCTCTCTCTCTCTCTCTCTCTCTCTCTCTCTCACACACACACACACACACACACACACACACACACATCAATAAACATATCCTTGGGTGAAGATTAAAAAATGTAGTATAGTTTGACAAGCTACTGGCTACACTCATCATAATTTTTCCATTTGAATCAGTTGTCAACATTTTTTTTCTTTTTAAAGTATATTTTATTGATTATGCTATTACAGTTATCTCAATTTTTTCTTCCCTTTATCCTCCCCACCCTGCACCTCCCACCCTCCAGTTACCCCCTCCCCTTAGTTCATGTCTATGGGTTGTATATATAAGTTGTTTGGCTTCTCCATTTCCTATACTATTCTTAACCTCTGCCTGTCTATTTTATGCCTACCAATTATGCTTCTTATTCCCTGCACCTTTTCTTCCTATTCTCCCCCTTCTTCTCCCCAGTGATAACCCTGCATATGATGTCCATTTCTGTGATTCTGTTCTGTTCTAGTTGTTTGCTTAGTTTCTGAGGTTCAGTTGTAGGTTTGTTGTCATTTTACTGCTCATAGTTTTGATCTTCTACTTTTTCTTTTTTTTATTTTTTAAATTGTTATTCAAGTACAGTGTTCTGTCTTTTACTCCCATCCCAGTTGACCCCCTAATCTTCTACTTTTTCTTAGATAAGTCCCTTTAGCATTTCATGTAAGGGCTTGGTGATGATGAACTTTAACTTGACCTTATCTGGGAAGCACTTGATCTGCCCTTCCATTCTAAATGATAGCTTTGCTAGATAGAGTAATCTTGGATGTGGGTCCTTGCCTTTCATGATTTGGAATACTTCTTTCCAACCCCTTTTTGCCTGTAAGGTTTGTTTTGAGAAATCAGCTGATAGTCTTGTGGGAACTGTTTTGTAGGTAACTGTCTCCCTTTCTCTTGCTGCTTTTAAGTTTCTCTCATTATCTTTAATCTTGGGTAACTTAAGTATGATGTGCTTTGGTGTGTTTCTCTTTGGGTCCAACTTCTTTGGGACTCTCTGAGCTTCCTGAACTTCCTGGAAGTCTATTTCCTTCACCAGGTTGGGGAAAGTTTTCCTTCATTATTTTTTTCAAATAAGTTTTCAATTCCTGCTCTTCCTCTTCTTCTCCTGGCAACCCTATGATTCAGGTGTTGGAATGTTTAAAGTTATCCAAGAGGTTCCTAAGCCTTTCCTCATTTTTTGAATACTTGTTTCTTCATTATGTTTCCAGTTGGATGTTTATTTCTTCCTTTTGTTCCAAATTATTGATTTGAGCCCCAGTTTCCTTCCTTTCACTGTTGGTTCCCTATATATTTTTCTTTATTTCACTTTGTGTAGCCTTCATTTCTTCCTTCATTTTGCAACCGAGCCCAATCAATTCTGTGATCATCCTGATTACCAGTGTTTTGAACTCTGAAACTGATAGGTTGTCTATCTCCTCATTGCTTAGTTCTTTTTATGGAGTTTTGATCTGTTCTTTCACTTGGGCCAAATTTCTTTTTCTTGACACACTTGTTACATAGTAAGGGGCAGAGCCTTAGGTATTCACCAGGGTGGTGCAACCCATGTTGCTGCATTGTGGCACAGTCTATGGGGGAGAGATCAGAGAGGGAACAATGCTGCTTGCTAGCTGGGCTCCAACCCCACTTTCCAATGAGCTTACCTGTGATACTGGGAGTTTTTCCTGCCTTCATAACCTCTACAGTATTTTACAGTTATAGGTTTTGAGTCTTTAGTTTCTCATTCCACCAGCCCCTCCTCACCCGTGTGGTCTGCTGCCTTGCTGCAGGTCCTCTCCACCTGCCTGGCTGCCCATCTGTGCCCCTCCTACCAGTCTGGATGAATGTTTCTTTAACTTCTTGGTTGTTGGAGTTCCATACAGTTTGGTATTCTGGAAGTTCTGGGTGGTTTTTTTTTTTTGGTTGTTATCCTTCTTTTGGTTGTGTGAGGAAGTGAAGCATTTCTACCTACACCTCCATCTTGGCTGGAACTCTAGTTGTCCACATTTTTAATTGAAGAACATTTTTATTAAATTCTGGGTTTAAAATGCCTTTCAAAATCAACACCTGGAAACACTAGTCTCTTATTTAAGCATGGTAGCGATCTTTTAAAATATTGCCTGTCCCTTTAAGAATGGAGCATAAATTCTTTAGTTTGCCACAGTCCCTACTATTCTTTCTTTTATTGTATCAAGTTTGTATTTTTAAAATTTTTTTATTTGAATTGTTGCTCAAGAACAGTTTTCTGCCTTTATCCCCATCCCAGCCCAACCCCCCATCCCTCTCCACCTACCTCCCATTTCTACCCCCCCTTGTTATTGTCCATGTGTCCTTTATACTTGTTCCTGCAAACCCTTCCCCTTTCCCCCTGAAATTCCAAGTTTGTGTTTTTTATTTAAGTTATTCCCTTGGGCCCTGTAGCATTTGTGGCAATGGACTACTTGGGACAGTACTGTGGTAGCCACTTTACATATCCTGTCTCCTGTAATACACATAATAACCCTAAATGGTGCATAGTAATACCCCTATTTACAGATAAAGAAGCTAAAAGAAAGATGGGAAGTTTGAAAGCTACCATTTTAAGACAGGTTATTCTCAGCATACTCATTTGATGAATGAATAAATCATTCCAGAAGCTGTACTGTTTTTTGCTACATTACAATGTCCTTTATGATCTGGAAACAAATAAATCACCCCTCAACCCTCTCTTCCACAGATTAGTTGGGTTTTTACTATTGCATTACATGAATTACTTTATTTTTTGATATTTAGCCCTTATCAGATATATGGTATGCAAATATTTTCTGCCATTCCATATGTTCCCTTTTCATTTTGCTGATTGTTCCTTTTCTGTGTAGAAATATTTCAGTTTGGTATAATCTTCCTGTTTTATTTTTGCTTTTGTTACCCATGCTTTTCATGTCATATTCAAAATAACAGTGAAAATCTGATGTCAAGAAACTTCTCCCTATTTTTCTTCTAGGTATTTTATGGTTTCAAGTCTTACACTAAAATCTTTAATCCATTTTGAGTCAATGTTTGTATACAGTATAGTAGTTCATTTTCATACTTTTTTACGTGTCTATCCAGTTTTCTTAGTACCATTGTTGAAAAGACTATCTTTTCCCCATTTATTTCATTCTTGGTGTCATTGTCAAAAATAGTTCCACATATATGCATGGGTTATTTCTGAGTTTGCAATTCCATTCCATTGGTCTATGTATCTGGTTTCATGCCAGTCCTATACTGTTGTGATTACTATAACTATTTAATATAGTTTGAAATCAGTAAGCATGACACCTTCAGCTTTGTTCTTATTCCAGATTGCTTTAGCTATTTAGGGTATTTTCTGGTTCCACGTGAACTTCAGGTTTTCTTTTTCAATGAAAATGCCATTGGAATTTTGATAAGGATTGCATTGTACATGTAATTCACTTTGGGTTTTATAGACATTTTAAAAATGTTACTTCATTCAACCAATGAGCATGGAATATCTTTATTTTATCTGTGTTTTATAAGATTTTCATGTACAGATCTTTCACCTACTTAAACTCATTCCTATTTTTAATTTTTTGATACCTATTCTTATTTTTTAATTTTTATTGTTCAATTAAAGTTGTCCCCATTTCCTCCCATTACTCCCCCCTGCCTTACCCACCTCCACCTTCCACATTCAATCCTCCCCCTGCCACTGTCTTTGTCCATGGATCCTTTATATATGTTCCTTGACGTGACCCTTCCCCTTCTTTCCTCCATTATTCCCCTCCCTCCTCCGTTCTGGTCGCTGTCACTTTGTTCTTGATTTCTATGCTTCTGGTTGTATTTTGCTTGCTTGTTTGTGTTGTTGATTAGGTTTTACTTATAAGTGAGATCATATGGTATTTCTCTTTCACTGCCTTGCTTATTTCACTTAGCATAATGCTCTCCAGTTCCATCCATGCTGCTGCAAAAGGTGGGAACGCCTTCTTTCTGCTGTGTAGTACTCTGTTGTGTAAATGTACCATAGTTTTTTGATCCACTCATTTACTGGTCGGCACTTAGGTGCTTCCAACATGTGGCTATTGTGGCTATTGTAAATTCCACTTCTATGAACATTGGGCAGCATAAGTTCTTTTGAATTGGTGTTTCAGGATTCTTAGAGTATAATCCCTGCAGTGGAATTGCCAGGTCAAAAGGCAGTTCCATTTCTGGTTTTTTAGGAAATTCCATACTTTTTTCCACAGTAATCAAAGCAGTCAGGTACTGACATAAGAACAGACCCTTTCAATCAATGGAACAGAATAGAGAGCCAAGAAACAAACCCAAGTCTGTATAATCAATTAATATTGACAATGGGAGCAGGAACATAAAATAGAGTAAAAATAGCCTCTTTAATAAATGGTGTTCAGAGATCTGGACAGCTACATGCAAGAAAATGAAATTCGACCCATTCTTATTTTTAAATAACAAATGATAGCTTGTTTTTATCTACTTTGCACAAATACATCTTTAATGCTGTAATTGGAAGTTTAATTATGATTAGTAAGGAAAGATCAAAATGAAGAACTGACCTATTATCTAGGACTTTTTTACATTCATAAGTAACATATATTTCCCTAGTATTGCTGCCAGAGTTTTTGAGTTGCCATAAATCAATCTGATCCTTGTAATTGCTAACATTTTCATTAACAAAGAAAAATAATGTGCTTGTTGCACCTCAGCAATTTTTATATAATCAATAGTTACCAAGGCTGCAATGAAGTATTGTACTATAAGTTTTATAAACTAATAATTAAAAGGTTGGTTCATTAATTGATCTATAGAAATCATTATTTCTCATTCCTCTGAATTACATTGATGACTTGGGAATTTGTCAGCAAATCAATAATGTGAAAGAAAAGTAATAGAGATATAATTATTATTATTTCCTTATCTTTGCTGTAATATATTAATTTACTCATTCCCAGTAACTATATGCATATCCTCCTACTTAGTTTTGGCTATTATTTGAAGGCATTGATTTCAAAAATTGAGAGTTAAAATTATGGGTTTTTTCTTCCTAGTTATTTACATTATGTATAGAAATCAAAACTTGAACTCAGGGGTTATAATCAGAAAACTTAAGCATCCTGGAAGGTGTCTTAAATGATTGGAGCAGGCCAGATATTTAAAAATCAGAAGTCGTTTGGAAAGATATTGACCAGGAAGCATAGATATGCCTAACTGAATTTAAATTCAAATATTTTTTCATGTTCTAATATTTTTTATTATTGACTTTTTTCTTTTTTCTTGTTTTTTTTTATTTTTTTATTTTAATTGTTGTTCAAGTACAGTTTTCTGTCTTTTACTCCCATCCCAGGCCACCCACCCAGCCCTCCCCCCCTACCTCCCAATTCCACCCCCCACTAAAGTTTTTGTTCATGTGTCTTTCATACTTGTTCCTGTAAACCCATCCCCTTTTCTTCTGAAATTCCTTCCCCTCTCCCGTCTGGATACTGTCAGCCTGTTAAATATTTTTAAGAGATTGCACCAGCTTAATAATAACAAATTTTAGAATCAGATTGAACTGATAGGCTATTAATATAAGGTAATAAATAATCAGCTTCAAGAAGTGTACAGGCAAAAAAACAGTTCTTCGTGTAGTAATATTTAATTTGAAATTAAAAGATTTTGTTGGAAAGAATGGAGTAAACCTTACAGGCAGATGGAACTCTTTCCATCTTGTCCTTTGCCTTAATACATGAAACTTTAAAAAAAACATGTCTTCTTGGTATTTTATGAAAATAATATCCTCAGTACAAATTAAAAACCAAAAACTTGTTGTTATAGATGATATTCAAAACTCCATCCCCCAAGTTATATCCAATTGCTGGCAAGAATTGCTTTCATTAAATAACAATTTATATTATCTTAGTTGAAGTTAAATTTAACATTTTAGAAAAATAATTTGGATTAGATGCTTTGATCTGAAATTAACTTCCTAATGAAAACATTTTTAAATTCAGGCAAGTAATATGGATAGTTATCTTTAAGATGAAGTCACAATACCCTCCACATATTTTGCCTTTATATCCTTGTATGAAGTAAAACCCTGGTTTAATCAATTTTAATAGGTTACCAAAATAGGTTGTCAAATTACTGAGCATGATTTGTCCAAATACACATTATAATAAATGCCAAAGCTAAAGTTTAAAATAAAATTAGAAATTGTGTAATGTGATTCAACTTTTTAATTAGTTAAATTTTTATCAAGAAGAAATACCACTTTGAAAGAAATTTGCATCTTTGGGGGGCAAGACAAATGTAATGAGGAACAGATACATGTTGGTAATACACTATTATTATCATAGTTTGAATAATTCATTTGTTTTCCCTAAATAATCTAAATCTGTAGTTAGAGCTAAAAAAGTACTAACATTTATTAAATGCCTAATAAGAACAGCAACAGCATGGATGGAACTGGAAAGCATTATGCTAAGTGAAATAAGCCAGGCAGTAAAAGACAAATACCATATGATCTCACCTTTAACAGGAACCTAAGCAACTAAACAAACAAGCAAGCAAAATATAGCCAAAGACATTGAAATAGAAAAGGGGATGACAGTATCCAGAGGGGAGAGGGGAGGGAATTTCAGGGAAAAAAGGAGGGGATTATAGGAACAAGTATAAAGGACACATGGACAAAAACTAAGGGG
>PVKM010001934.1:0-10355 GCA_004027735.1 Carollia perspicillata
CAAAATTTATAGAAATATATTACATAAAGATAATATGACAAAATATTAAAATGATTAAATCTAAAGAAAACTCTAAGAATACTCATGGGAAGCAGTCCTATGTTTAACTTTCTTTTTGCCATCTTCTTTTCTCTCTCTTTCTCTCTGTCTCTCTGTCTCAGGCAGAATTTAGTTTTTGCTCTCTTACAAGTGGAAATAGACAATTGGACACAATCACATAGCACATTTCAGCCACTTTCACAGGCATAAGTAATCTATTCATCGTATCTGTAGGATGAAGCAAAAACTTCGACTAGAAAAGCAAAACATTTTTGTTCTTTCATGTCAGCTTTTCACCTCAGCTCAACACTGTGTTGTTATCCATGGGAAGGATATATGTATTTTCCAGTGCACATTGGTCCAAGTTTCTACTATACCAGTAAGCTATATTGTATGTACACTCTTGGAGTCCACAGAATGAGTCCACTGTGGGCCATGATGTGAGTTAAGCTGCCCAGTTTTTGAGCTATGCTGTTAACCACACCAATGCTACCTTTCAATGGTGTGCTACCTGGATTTGCTTTTTAAATATAGTAATAAATCTCTGCACATTTTCAGCCTCTCAAGTGGTAGACAGTGTTTCATCTGCCAAGGTAATTGTGGCTTTACCCTTTACAAAAGACTTCTTGAGTTTGGACATGAGAGCACCAAAGGTAGCTGGTAGCTTACAAGCTCAAGATAAACTACCCTGTGAATGCACAGCAGATATCTCACAGATACAGTAATGACACAACAAACACTTCTTTGCTAAGTGATGAATTATAGAGCCCGATATCCTGTAATTACAAACCATCTATATATCTGTTTAAATTACTGTCGATGCCACTTAGCATAATCACTTTGGTGATTAATCAAACATTATGTGCGGTATGGAATGCTTCCGAGTTCACAGGTGTGCATGTTTTTCAAATCCTTGCCCTAACGTATCCAACTGCAAAGGTGCTCTCATTCTATTTTCCCCATATTTTGCAAAAACTTCTATAACCAAACACTTTTCTTGAACTAACAAATTGCTTATGCTGGCTTTGGAGACATTTAGAAATACTCGTCCAGGTTTTAATGGTTAAAGGGCTTTGTTTTAATAACTACATTTTCTGAGCCTTAACATGCACACACTTCAGGGGATTAAACCAGGAATAAACTCATCTTGCCAAGTATTTGTTTTGGTGTGTTAGTGGTGCATTTGCTTTTGTTCTCTTGAGTGAAACCTTTAACAGAATACTCAGGGAGCATCCAAGGAATCGGGCCAAGTGCCTACCGAGGAGTTCTTTGGTCAGGGTACAGATCTGCCTTAAGGCCATGAATGACAGGGATTAGTCTGGGACCATTGGCCTGAACTCTTGCATTTTTGGCTGGCAAAAAACTTTAGTTTAATTTTTCTGGCACTAGTAAGGGTCAAATCGGATTATTCTAAACCAATATGAGAATAATTTGAGAACAATAGCTGCCTAGGGAGAGAATGTCATGCAACTAAATAACAGTAAATTATACAGAATCTTGCCTTGGAAGGAATAATTTGATCACAAGACCTACAAGTAACAATTATTACTGATTGCAGTAGGCACCCCTCGGCAGCTCATATGGAAGCCTCCTTCGGCAATAAGCAACCTAATCTCAGTTTTTACTCATGATCCAAGTATGTGGATCTGTCAATGTTTCTATTACATAGAAGCAATAGCTAACATTTGCCATGTGGCAGGCACTATCCTAAGTGTTTTACTTACATTAACTCAGTTGATCTCCACAATAACTTCCTGAGATACATACTATCATTCCTCCATTTCATAGGTTATTAGGACACTGAGATAGATCTTTTAAGTAACTGGCTCTTGTCTACTAAGAGACAGAGCTGGCTTTTCAACCCAAGCACCTTGGCTTCTAAGCCTGTTCTCTTAAGCACTGTGCTATATAGAAGTGTCTCCTCAAAGTCTAAAATGAGTCCTGCTTCCAGTTATATTATTCATTGTAATGGTATGTTGCCTATCAACTGCACTGAATCTCAGAAGTCAGTCTTCCTGCCAAAGTTGTTCTCATTTGTGCAACTGCAGGAATGTCACAGAGCCCCTAAGTTTTATTACATAGTGGGTTGTGCCCAGCTAACACTGCTGTGGGCTGTGGTAGGGCAGACCAAGGGATAAATAACTGGCAGAGCAACTCACTGGTAATTTAATGTCCTGGCGACCAGGTACTTTACTCACTATCTGACTCTGTGCAGCTAATCCTATCAGTTAGTTGCTTGCTATCTCCTTTTGTTTTCTCCTTTTATTCCCCCCTCCTCTTTTTATTCAAGACAAAAGTATTGTCCTTAGACAGTAAAAACTAGAAAGTTGAGTTCCAGACACTAGAAATTTTGTTCTCCAGGCTTAAAAAGGCAGGAATCTACAACTGAAAAGCAATAAACTATTTGAAAAGATTTGAAAATAAATCTGGTATGGAAGTGTCAAAGAAATCTAAGAACATACAAATAATTAAGGGGGGAAAAAAGGTAAACTCTGGGAATGGAGGCACGAGAAAGAAAATTTTAAAAAAGAAAAGGCTTATCAGCTCTAGGAAATGAAACCATTCTTCTTTCAAATGAATGTTTTTCTTGTAAGCCTGCTCTTGGCGAGTGTAAAAGTAAAAAGCACACTTAATTTTAGAAACATAAAAACGTTTACTGGTTAATGGTGAACTGAGGTTATTGAAGGCTGAGGCGACAAGTACAGAGGTATGCTCAGGGGGCAAATGCAGACAGAGGATTTTTAAAAGTAGCAGTTGTTAGAAAAGCAGTTTATAAGCATGGGATATTTAGAAAGAGACATTGAAATTATTTTCTTATTACTGAGAAAGTAAGAGTGGAAGAAATTAACTGTCAACAAGCAGGTAGATTGAAAACGTCTTAGTGGCGTGAAGCGTCTTAAGGGACTTTTTTCAGGTCAGGCGGGTCCTAGAAAGTAGATTTGATAAATTGATTAAAAGGTTTGCTCGGAAACTCTTGACACCAATTTTAAGTTTGAAGTATACAGATAAAGCACTCTATTCACTCAAACAAATTTTTTGAGAATTGATACCACATAAAATGCTGTGCTGAGCATAGCCCTCACTCTCCAAACATCAGAATTCAGTAAAGGTAATTCTGTATTAGAATTAATAACAAAATTGCTGTGGTAGAACACACAGGCACACCAAATGCCAAGGGGATACTGCAAAGGGAGAGGTAAAAGATGGTTGTGAGAGACTTAATGATAGAGGTAACTTTGAACTGGCCTAGGGAGTTAATTTTTCAGGGTGAAGGGGAAGAGTCTAATGCAACCTGTTGGAGACCAGTGGATATGTGCAGGGTCAATATGGTCCAGTACTCCTTCTCTTCTCTTGACAAACATGGAGTAAGTCAAGACATTTTTAAATTTACATAAATTTATGTACATTTATTTTTTTAATTGTTGTTCTGGTAGAGTTGTCTCCATGTTCTTGCCACCACTTTCCCCTGTCCCACTACCCCCACTTCCCACCCTCAATACTACCCAACTTTGGCTTTGTCCCTGGGTCCTTTATACATGTTCCTTGCTGACAATATATAGTGAATTGGGCTTTATGTATGTTACTCAGGACACCAGGAAGATGCTCTCTCTGGTTTAAAGGGTTCTGAGTGCAGTTGCAGTGGGATATTAGACCAGTAAACAGGTCAATTATGATACAACCAGATATGACAGACAAGAGCGAGCAGAGCATTAGGGAGGTAAACTCAGCCTAGAGGTGACATTTGAACGCGGCTTAAATTGACAAGGGAGAGTTTGGCAAGTGGAGGAAAACGTTCCAGGGTGAGAGAACAGAAAGGATAGAGGCCCGGAGTCTTCCTTTGTAAACCATAATTAGATGTGGATCTCACATCACACAGTCAACTTCCATTGTTGGTTTTCCTCGCATGAGCCGGGTTCAAACATTGAAGTTCTCCGAGGAAAAATTATGCCCACTCCTTCTATCTTTACTTGATTATTTTTGCCCTAAATTATATAAAGTGGTACCCCATCTAGCTTGTCAATGACCAGAATTTTCAATTTTTAGCAAAATCGTATTCCATTGTACTTCTCATTAAATTGTGATTTAAAAATATTTAAGACAGTAATTTTAAAGTCTACACAAAGTATCCTCTGTCACAGATGCGATCCATTTAGCTCTATCTTGAACTTTAATTTTGCTTCCTTTCTTTGACTTGTTAGCCTGCATGTCATTGCATGGGTGCACATGTGTATTTGTGTGCATTTGTGTATGGGAGATTCTATGGGTATAGCTAGATCAATAAATAATCAGTTTGAATCAAGTTCTAAACCATTTCCATTTCTATTGCAATTGATTAGTAGTATCTCTTCAGTCTTTTTAATCAAAACTAGGAATCAGCAAGTAACAGCCTATGAACCAAATTCAGTTTACGATATGCTGTTGCCACCTAAAGTTCCCATTTTATTTTTAAAACATTTTACTGTTTACGCTATCGTAGTTGTCCCAATATTTTATCCTTTGCCTTCATCCTCCTAGCCTGCCAGCCCATTCCCACAGTCAATCCTCACATTGTTGTCCATGACCATGGGACTTGTATATATGTTCTATTGACTATTCCCTTCTCCTTAATTCGATCAGCCCCCATCCCCCTCCTCCCCTCTTATAGCTGTTAGTCTGTTACATGTTTCTATACCTCTAATTCTATTTTGCTCGTTAGCTTATTTTGTACATTAGACTCCACTTATGAATGAGATCATACAGTATTTGTCTTTTACTGACTGACTTATTTCACTTAGCATCATAGCCTCCAATTCCATCTATGCTGCCACAAGGGGTAAAAATTCCTTCTTTTTTACTGCTGCATAATATTCCATTGTATAAATGTACCACAGCTTTTTATATTCACTCATCTACTGATGAGCATTTAGGCTGTTTCCAAATCTTGGCTATTGTAAATAGCACTGCTATGAACATAAGGGTGTATAAGTTATTTTGAATTGGTGTTTCAGGATTCTTAGAGTATATTCCCAACAGTGAAATGGCTGGGTCAAAAGGCAGTTCTATTTTTACTCTTTTGAGGAAACTCCATCTTGTTTCCATAGTGGGCACCAGTCTGCATTCCCACCAACAGCACACTAGAGTTCCCTTTTCTCCACATCCTTACCAGCACTTGTTATTTGTAATTTATTAATGATGGCCATTTTGACAGGTGTATTAATTTCATTGTGGTTTTAATTTGCATTTCTCTGATGGCTCATGGTATTGAGCATCCTTTCATATGTCTGTATGTCCTCCTTGGAGAAGTGTCTGTTCAGGTCCTTTGTCCATTTTTTAATTGGATTATTTGTCTTCCTGGTGTTGAGTCAAATAAATTCTTTATATATATTTTGAGATTAAACCCTTATATGAAGTATCATTGTGATATATGTTCTCCCACACAATGGGTTCCTTTTTCATTTTGATGATTGGTTCTTTTAGCCATGCAGCTTTTTATTTTGATGTTGTAACATTTGTGCTTTATTTTCCTTTGCTTCCCATTCTTTAGGAAATATATTGGCAAAAATATTGCTACACAGCACATCTGAAATTTTACTGCCTATTTGTTTCTGCTAAGACTTTTATAGTATTACAACTTATGTTTAAGTATTTTATCCCTTTTTAGTTTATGCTGGTGTATGGTGTAAGTTGATGTAAAAGAAACTAGACAGTTTTTTTTTTCCTTTTTGCATGTACAGTACCAGTCCAGTTTTCCTAACATCATTTGTTGTGGAGATTGTCTTTATTCCATTGTATGCTCTTACCTTTGTTGTCAAATATTAATTGATCATAAAAGTGTGGATTTGTTTCTGGGCTCTCTGTTCAGTTCCATTGATCTATGTGTCTGTTCTTATGCCAATATCAGACTGTTTTTTATTACAGTGGCCTTGTAGTATAGTTTGATATCATGTAATTTGATCCTTCCAACTTTGTTCTTCTTTCTCAAGATTGCTGATGCTGTTTAGGGTCTTTTTTGGTTCCACGCAAATTTTTGGAATATTTGTTCTAGATCTGTGAAATATGCCATTGGTATTTTAATATAAATTACATAGAATCTATAAATTGCTTTGGGTAATATGGACATTTTAATGATGTTAACTCTATCAGTCCATGAACACAGTATGTGCTTTCACTTCTTTGTATTTTCCTCAATTTCTTTCTTCACTGTCCTTTCATTTTTGTTTTTGTTTTTTTAGGTTCAGTTGTTGATAGTGGTGAGTGTGTTGTCTTTCTTTCTTCAGTGTCCAATAATTTTCCAAGTATAGGTCTTTTACTTCCTTAGTTAAATTTATTCCTAGGTACCTTAATTTTTTGTTACATTAGTAAGTGGGATTATTTTTTTTTAATTTCTCTTTCTCATAGTTAATCACTGATGTATGAAAATGCCATTGATTTCTGAGTTCTGATTTTGTATTCTGCTGCTATGCCAAATTCATTTATTATGTTTTTGGTTGAACCTATAAAGTTTTCTATGTACAATATCATGTCTGCTAATAATGACTATTTTAATTCCACCTTTCTAAGTGAAATGCTTCTTATTTCTCCTTCATTTCTGATCACTGTGGCTAGGACTTCCCATATGATGTTGAGTAAGAGTGGTGAAAACAGACATTCCTGTCTTGCTCCCTATCCTAAGGGAAACACTATCAGTTTTGCCCATTGACTATGATGTTGACAGTAAGTTTTTCATACATGGCCTTTATTATGTTGAGGTATGCTCCCTCTATTCCCACTTTGCTGAGAATTTTTATCATAAATAGGTGCTGCATTTTATCAAATGCTTTTTCTTCATCAATTGATATGATCGTGCTAGTTTTACTTTTCAATTTTTATGTGATATATCATAGTTATTGATTCGTGAATATTGTACCAACCTTGCAGGCCTGGGACAAACCCCACTTGGTCATGGTGTGTGACCTTTTCAATGTATTGCTGGATCTGATATGCTGATATTTGTTGAGGATTTTAGCATTTACATTCATCAGAGATATTTGCTTATAATCATCTTCTTTGTTGTGTCTTTATCTGGTTTTTGAATTAGGAGAATATTGGCCTGGTAAAAAAAGCTTGTAAATGTTCCCTCCTCTTTAACTTTTTGGAGTAGTTTGAGACAATAGGTGTTAGCTCTTCTTGGAATGTATGGCAAAATTTGCCTGTGAAGCCATCTGGTCCAAGACTTTTGTTTACTGGGAGCTTTTTGAGTATTGCTTCAATTTCATTAGTTATTATCAGTTTATTCAGGTTTTCTGCTTCTTCTTGATTCAGTTTTGGAAGGTTGTATGTTTCTAGAAATGTATCCATTTTACTTAGGTTGTCCAATTTCTTGGCATATAGTTGTTCATGGCATTTTATTACATCCTTTGTATTGTTTGTGATATCTTGTATGCTGTTTCATGGGTACTAATAGAACAAAACAAAACAACAGAAAAAATATAACAAAAATGAGTAAAAAGAAGTGAACAACAGCAAAATCAATGAGAAAAGGGCAAAGAATAAGAGGAAAGAGAAACAGCATAGTGAAATGGAAAAAGAACATGAGGAGAACAAAGGAAAGAAACATGATTTTGCCAGGGGAAAAGGAAGAGAAACAATACAAGTAAAAAACAGAAAAAGGGAAATGGCAGAAATCAAGAAAGAGAAAGAATAAAGATAAGAAAATGAAAGAAAGAAAAATACAGTAAGACAAGGAAGTAGTAAAAAAGAGATATGAAAGAAAAATAGAGAAAAAGTAGAAGAGAAAAAGAAATAATAATTAAAAAGTCATGAAAAAGAAAAAAAAATAACAAAATCGAAAAAGAACAAAATGGCATTTGTCTCAGCAGAGTTTAGTCCCTGCCTGCTGGGTTCTCCCTTTGGCTATGACTGTGATGTTGTCTTAAGCTGGTGTAAGCCAATGTCAGATGCTGTCCAGGTCTAGCCCTCATCAGCCTGTTCGAGTTGCAAACAATACACATTTGTGGCTGTCTCCTCCACGCTTAGCTGTGCACAGGATAGGTAAAGCTGAATTGCGAGGCCGGCTTTTATCAGCACTGGGCCCATGGATGGGTCGGCAAAGGTCCTGAGGTATGGTTAGTATCTGCCTCCATCTGCCTTTCTGAGAGGGCCTCCGGTGAAATTAGGAGGATGGAACCCCTGGATCTCCTGTGGTGGGGAAGTGCTGTTCAGGAAAGATGGTTGGTGTGTTCCCCTGGCCCTGAGCCACACATCTGAGTCTATACTCAATTATTTCTCTGAACGCAGCAGGGCACAGACCCTAGTAAAAAAGCAGGTGGAGCCTCCAGAGCCCAGAGTTTGGTTCTCTCACAAGGGGGAAGCACCAGTGGAGTTCCCAGGAAAATGTATGGAATGGCCACACCCCAAGCCAGTCTCTGAAACCCCCCAATTCTGCCTATATGGCTGTCTCCTCAGCAGAGATTAAATGCAGCAGGGAGCAGGGAAGGTACAGGGTTGGATCAGCAGAATTCCAGAGGATGGGGCGAGCAGGGTCTCAGAGGGTTGGGTGAGAGTTATTCCATAGGGTGAGGTAATTGTTTTTACCATAGGAGGGGCTTGTTCTTCTCAAGAAAAATGGCTGCTGTGGTATTTGGGGATGTCCTGAAACAGGGACACCAGCAGCTGCTGCCCCATCTCACCCTTATGTGTCCCACTCCGGACTCTCTTCACACAATTCCAGTCCTTATCGCCCTCACCCTCCCTTCACTGTTGCTCAAAGTGAGTGGCTGCAAATGAAAAACCTGTGCTTTGGTGCCTTAAAAAAAAAAAAAAAAACCCAGACCCAGAGGCCTTTCATCATGGAATGCTAGCTGTTCTCAGTTCTGGTGCTCCATGCTTGGGAGCCCAGTCTTGCGTCCAGGCTTCACTCCTCTCAAGGGGAGGCTTCCACAGCCATGCTGTACCCTCAGCCTGCCACCCATGGAAGCAGGGCCTGCCCCTTTCACTTCTCCACCCTTCCTACTGGCTTCAGGGTGGTTCCTGCCCATCCTCGGTTAAAAGTCTCCTCTTCAGGTACTCTTCAGTTGCTTATTTTGGGTGGCTGTCCCCCTATTTAGTTTTATTTCTGAATTTATTTATTCAGTTTGCTTCTGGGAGGAGGTAGGAGAAAGATCCTCCTACTGTGCTGCCATCTTGCAATCTTCCTGCTCATTGTTTTCTTTGGCTGCTTTTATGATACAACTTAAGTGTTGAGCACTTATGACAAAACTGTATTGTATACAAAGGTAAGATATTCACCATCTTTCCCTAGACATAAAAAAGTTTGCTGATTCTTAATCTGTGGCTCCCTTCAGCTCATTTTTATCTCATTGGAAATGTAAAATTATTCACAATAAGTCTCATACATGCCTTGAGTAACAAGCCTCACAAGAGAAGAAATGTGGCCCACCCTTAAAAACAAAATGGCTTTCTACAAAAGACAAACTCTTTTGGAGGAATCTAGAGGAAAAACAGATATAAGGAGACAGCTTGACTCATGCTTTACAAAGTAGAAGTAATTTGCAAAAGTTACTACCTTGGGTCCCCAACATTATACATACTTGGCTTTGCCACTGCACTGAAAGATAATCAAACCTGGGAGACTAACTCCTATCTCTCTAACTCAGCTTCTTGTCAGCATAATAATTTTCAACAACACTGATAAGATTTAATATCTGGTTGGAATTCAAGTGTCTATATAGCACTGCTTTAAGTTCTTTACATATGTTAATTAATATAATTCTCTCTTAAACGCACACTGCTCTTAATTCCACTTTACAGATGTGGACACGAAGGCATACAGAAGCTAATGGAAGTCCCAGGCTTACCAGACCAAAAAATCATGTCATCTTGTCAGTGTATTCTCTTCTCTGTCAAAAGATCCTACCTGAGGGGTCAGCTATTTTAACCATAAGGGTTGCTTGGTGAGCAGGGAGCAAGAGCCTTGCAATTTAGGTAGATTTTCATGGTGCCTCAAGATAACATGATAAAAAATTTCACACCATTTTATAAATAATCATAAATGTTTCAACTATAGATTCACATTCGCTCTTCAAGAAACTTTCTGGCCTGGATTATGCTGAAGATACACTGATACACTTGCTCCTTGGCTTTCTTAATGAATCTATACTAACTGTTCCCCTATTTTTCTGCAGGTCAATTAAAATAACATGGTTGGATTACATCTTTCATTTTCCAGTTCTTCTTCTTCAAGTGTTGCCTAAGTCATCTTATTTTAACGTGGGTATTTTCAAAGATGCTTTGTTTCTCATTTTATAAGCTCTCTATGGCACTTCTGCAGATGACTAATCTAACTTGTGTTGCTTCTT
>PVKM010001934.1:10455-70626 GCA_004027735.1 Carollia perspicillata
AGGGTAGGAGCTCCTTCTTTCTTTCTGCCACATAGAATCCCATTGTGTAAATGTACCATAGTTTTTTGATCCATTCATTTACTGATGGGCATCTAGCTTGCTTCCAGCACTTGGCTATTGTAAATTGTGCTGCTATGAACATTGAGGTGCATAAGTTCTTTTGGATTGGTGTTTCTGGGTTCCTAGGGTATAATCCTAGCAGTGGAATTGCTGGGTCAAAAGGCAGTTTCATTTTTAGTTTTCTTAGAAAATCCCATGCTGTTCTCTACATTGGTTATACCAGTCTGCAATCCCACCAACAGTGAACTAGGAGACACTTGTTGTTTGTTGCTTTGTTTATGATGGTCATTCTGACTGGTGTAAAGTGTTATCTCATTGTGGTTTTAATTTGCATTTCTCTGATGGCTAGTGATATTGAGCATCTTTTTATGTGTCTCTGAGTCCTCTGTATGTCCTCCTTGGAGAAATGTCTGTCCAAGTCCTTTGCCCATTTTTCAGTTGGGTTGCTTATCTTCTTGGAGTGGAGTCGTGTAAGTTCTTTGTATATTTTGGAGATTAAACCCTTGTCTGAGGTATCATTGGCAAATATGTTTTCTCATACAGTTGGTTTTCTTTTTATTTCAATGCTGTTTTCTTTAGCTGTGCAGAAGCTTTTTATTTTGATAAGATCCCATTTGTTTGTTCTTTCCTTTATATCCCTTGCTCTGGGGGACATATCAGTAAAAATGTTGCTGCATGAGATATCTGAGATTTTCCTGCCTATGTTCTCCTCTAGAATTTTAATGGTGTCACAGCTTATATTTAAGTCTTTTATCCATCTTGAATTTATTTTTGTGTATGGTGTAAGTTGGTGCTCAAGTTTCATTTTTTTTGCACGTAGCTGTCCAGTCCTCCCAACACTGTTTGTTGAAGAGACTATTTTTATTCCATTTTATGGTGTTGCCCCCTTTGTCAAATATTAACTGACTGTAGAGACTTAGTTTTATTTCTGGGCTCTTTGTTCTTTTCCATAGGTCTATGTGCCTGTTTCTATGCCAGTACCAGGCTGTTTTGATTACAGTGGCCTTGTAATACAGTTTGGTATCAGGTATTGTGATCCCTCCTGCTTTGTTCTTCTTTCTCAAAATTGCAGCTGCTATTCGGGGTCATTTATGGTTCCATATAAACTTTTGAAGTGTTTGTTCTATGTCTGTGAAATATGCCATTTGTACTTTAATAGATATTGCATTGGATCTGTAAATTGCTTTTGGTAGTATGGACATTTTGATGATGTTAATTCTTCCAATCCATGAACACGGTATATGTTTCCATTTGTTTCTGTCTTCCTTGATTTCATTCTTCAGTGTTGTGTAGTTTTCTGTATACAGGTCTTTTATCCCCTTGGTGAGGTTTATTCCTAGGTATTTTATTTTTCTTTTTGCTATATCAAATGGGATTTTTTTCTTGATTTCTGCTTCTGCTGTTTCATTGTTGGTATACAAAAATGTCTTTGATTTCTGGATATTGACTTTGTATCCTGCTGTTTTGCCAAATTCATTTATTAGGTTGAGCAGTTTTTGGGTAGAGTCTATAGGATTTTCCATGTACACTATCATATCATCTGCAAACAGTGACAGTTTTGTTTCCTCCTTTCTGATTTGGATGCCTTTTATTTCCTTTTCTTGTGTGATTGCTGTGGCTAAAACTTCCAAAACTATATTGAATAGAAGTGGTGAAAGTGGACAACCTTGTTTTGTTCCTTGTCTTAGTGGAAAAGCTTCTAGTTTTTGTCCATTGAGTATGATGTTGGCTGTAGGTCTCTCATATATGGCCTTTATTATGTTGAGGAATACTCCCTCTGTTCCCACTTTGTTGAATGTTTTTATCATAAATGGGTGCTGTACTTTGTCAAATGCTTTTTCCACATCTATTGATATGATCATGTGTCTTTTTGTCTTTGCTTTTGTTTATGTGATGTATTAAATTTATTGATTTGCAAATGTTGTGCCTTCCTTGCATCCCTGGGATGAATCCCACTTGGTCATGGTGTATGATCTTTTTAATGTATTGTTGGATGTGGTTTGCCAATATTTTGTTGAGGATTTTAGCGTCTATGTTCATCAGCGATATTGGCCTGAAGTTTTCTTTCTTTGTTTTGTCTTTATCTGGTTTTGGGATTAGGATGATGCTGGCTTCATAAAAAGAGTTTGGGAGTCTTCCCTCACTTTGGATTTTTTGGAATAGTCTGTGAAGGATATGGGTTAGCTCTTCCTTAAATGCTCTGTAGAATTCTTCTGTGAAACCATCTGGTCCAGGGCTTTTGTGTGTCGGGAGTTTTTTGATTACTGCTTCAATTTCATCTACTGTTATTGGTCTGTTCAGGCTTTCTGCTTCTTCTTCATTTAGTTTTGGAAGGCTATATTTTTCTAGAAATTTGTCCATTTCATCTAGGTATTCAAATTTCTTGGCATACAGCTCCTCACAGTAATTTCTTACAATCCTTTGTATTTCTGTGGTGTCAGTTGTAAAGATAGTTTTAAATATAGTATATTTAATTGTCTAGGGTTCATAATAGCACACCCACCATCATCTGAATTGTCCCTTTATTTTCTACTCCAGATAGAATGTCAAGAGTTATTTTAAAAGCTCATAGGTACTGGTAAGTCTCAGGCCTAAATCTCTAATACCAGACAGATCAAAGATGCAGAAAAACAACTTGTGCTGCCAGTGTTGGTATGAGACCTGTCAGGGACGATTTCTGCATACATGCCTGTCAGGTCTCCCTGTCATCAGCAGGTGTAGCTAAGAGTGAAAACCACGGGATTGTATGGCTACCACATGGCCACCCAGACAGACGTGAGCAACACGTAGTACTCATTGCTACTATTTTAACTCTCTCTGGCATGAAATGCGAATATGTGAGGGGAATTCCAAAGTTGAGTTTAAAAACTCTGCCTCATGGTAGGGTCAAATGAGTTTGGAATGAAAATCAATAACTAAGGAATTAAGTGTAGTCATTGTTACCTAAAAACCTAAGAAGTACTTTAGGAAGTGTTACATTATATGCTATGATGTGCAGCAAAGTGACATCTCCCTCTCAGTCCTTACCCCTGGATGTAGTTAGTGTTTTACTGTTTTGTACAAGTAATGTCTAGGTTATCATAAGAAAGGATCCGTGTTCCATCTATGTGGGACAGAGAGACAAGAAGAGTCAAAAGAAGCAAGATAAGCATGAGACTAAGAGAGCAGGTCAAAAGGGGAAGAAGGTTCTTATCATGGGAATAGAAGGTCCATGGATTCACAAAAATCTTGGAGAACATAAATGGAACTTTCCACACATGATAAGAGGGGTTCTGAGACAATGTTTTTGGATTACAAATTTAGAACTGGACTCCGTGAACAGTAACATATGAAAATTAGGCCATTAGGTTTACCGAAGTAAGAGACAGGGCTCTTTATTAGCTTATTTAAAAGAATAATCTATTCTTGTATAATGAGGACTCTTTTGATACCTTCTGACATGATCTGTTTGTTGTGGACTGCTGTCATTGTATACTGAAATAGAATGATTTCACTTACAGGGGCTCTTTTAATGATGTGAAGAAATTTCTTAACTATTGTGTCTTTAAATGCTAAAAGTTTACTTTAAGTAGAATTGTTTTCTATTAATTCTTACGGATGCTTGTACCTTCCTATATTCTACAAAATGTTGATTGTCTGCATTACTTAATATTCTAAGAATAGCTTGTTTTTGTTCACTTTTACTTAAAGTTCTATAGCAGCAATTGTAATATTTCTATCTTGCTAGCCAAAAATAAACAAACAAGCAAATAAAAATACCCCTCATTTCTTACTTGGAGGAGCGACTTACCCCCACAGAGTAGAAATGTGGAAAGAGGCTATGATACTTCCACTGTTCAATCTTTAAGTGTCATTCTTCCATCAAGAGTGAGAGATTTACAATATCATGTTCATTTTTGAGTTTTTATTTTCACTTTGACTACTATGTACTTGGTGCTTTTGAGAACTACTTTATAGAGGGAAAACAGATGATCACAGGTTTTACTTATTTTTAAAATGTTCTTACCCATTTATTGTATAGCTGCCAGATACTATAATAAAACTCTTATTCTCACAGTTGCAACAGAAATGACCACTTCCTTTTAGTAAGACTTTTTTAACCATATTAGGTGGGTGAATTATGTGTATTGTTACAGATGGGTATGACCACATGATTTCTGTGAAGGCACAACTACATGAACAAAATGCTTAGATTGTTTTGGGGGGGTGTATCAGGATGAGGGGGCAGGCTATAAAGGCAGAGCAGGGCATAGAGTTCCATGGAGGTTTCTATATTATACTTTCTTCCAGTGGAGAGCTGGGGGGAAATAATCCATTGCCTGTTGCCTTAACAGCCAGCATTGCTTGTGACCTTCATTGAATGTCTGCATTTTTTTAGCATCATTGCTGAGTAAGAAGAAGGCATGGATTGGGGAAGCATATTCTTGGAGACTATTGTGCTCAGCCTAAATAACCATCATAATGCATAAGTGTAAAAAAAAACCCCACAAAGCTGCCTAATTGTATGACTTGAATTGAAAGGAAAATCTGGTGGCATCAACTGGGGCCTTTGGCTTGGGGTTGTTGTAAAGGCTTTGTGTAGGCAGCACTGATTGGCTTCATTATGGGTCCAGAAACCAAGCTGCCAGCTGTGGCTGTGGATGCACAGAGCTTCCACAGCCTTACCTGGGCTCCCAGAAAGGGGATCAAATGGTTGCTAGGGACTGGGAAATGCATTCAGTTTCATAAACATTGAAGCAGAATAGGAAAGTGTCTAGATCCAAAAAACAGTGGCTGAAACACTGTGCAATTGTAGCTCCCTAGAGTCCTGCTGCTTTGTCCCTCCAACTCACATAGCACTGAAATAGCTGATGAGCAGGAATACCATCTCCTTATATAAATGGGTGCAGTCTGACCCTTGGCCAATGGCATGTGGCAGGACAGTTATCATTTCATTCTTTCTTTCTCTCTTCCATTCAGCAGTGCTTCAGCCTCTGGCTGAATGACAGGCAAAAGTGATTTCTAAGCTAAACCAGAGAATCCTGTGACTAGAAATAATGGAATTGAATATAATAAGCAGCATTCTCATACAGTTTTCCTTACCTGTTCACTGAACATTTTATGTATTTCTTAGACAATTACAACAAAATTATTACAAAAGGTGACCCCATTTATATTGCTCAGTCTAAGCCGGTGCATGACTGGTTTAAGATAGTTTTCTTAAAGACACAATTATAATGTGCACAAAACCACTGGCTAGCTTTCTGCTTTGAGACAAAACTCATAAAATAATGTGGCTTGCAAATGCACACAGAGGTTTTTTTTTTTGTTGTTTTTAGGAGTGAATACATAAGCAAAGTGGCACATTCATTTGAAAAGGGGGGTAGGATCAAGGGTGGGAGGTGGGGCTGGCTGGGGTCTAGGGGAGTGATGAGGGAAAAAATGAAGGAAATTAAAAAAAAAAAGCAAAAAACTTCCAGCCAAGGTGGAAGTGTAGGTGTATACAAGTTAACTCCTCACACAATCAAAAGAAGGACAACAAATTTAAGAACAAAAAATAACCAGAACTGGCAGAAAATTGAACTGTACGGAAGTCTGACAACCAAGGAATTAAAGAAGAAACATTCATCTAGATTGGTAGGAGGGGTGGAAATGGGCAGCCGGTGGCTGAAGGACAGGGGCTGGGGAGGTGGTGGCTGGCAGAGTGGGTAGTCCCACATTTACATGTGGCTAAACTGGGAGGAACAACTGGGGATCATGAAAGACTGCACAGCCCAGGGTTTCAGTGTGGAGAAATAAAGCCTCAAAACCTCTGACTAAAAACATCTGTGGGTGTTGAGGCAGCAAGAGAAACTCCCAGCCTCATGGGAGAGTTTGTTGGAAAGACCCACAGGGTCCTAGAACATACACAAACCCACCCATTCAGGAATCAGCACCAGAAGGGTCCAATTTGATTGTGGGAGGAAGTGGCTGAAAGCTGGCCAAGAGCCAAGCAAGTGGCATTGTTCCCTTTCAGACACCTCCCCCACAAACAGTGCCAGATGCAGCAATGTGGGTTGTCCCACCCTGGTGAATACTAAGGCTCCCACCCCTTACAACATAACAGGTACATGGTGAGAACAAAAAAAAAAAAAAAAAAAAAAAAAAAAAAAAAAAAAAAAGGCCAAACCAAAAGAACAGATCAAAGCTCCAGAAAAAATACAATTAAGTGATGATGAGAGAGCCAACTTATCAGACACACAGTTACACTGGTAATCAGAATGCTTACAGAAGTGGTTGAGTATGGTGGCAAAACAGAGGAAAAAGTGAAGTCTATGAAAAATGAAAGAAAGGAAAATATATGGGGAACCAACAGTGAAGGGAAGGAAACAGGGACTCAAATGAACGGTTTGGAGCAGAAGAAAAACAAACATTCAACTAGAACAGAATAAAGAAACAAGAATTCAAAAAAAAAATGAGGAAAGGCTTAGGAACCTCTGGGACAACTTTAAACATTCCAACATCCAAATCATGGGGGTGCCAGAGGAGAAGAGGAAGAGCAAGAAATTATACACTTATTTGAAAACATAATGAAGGAGAACTTCCCCAATCTGTAAAAGGAAATAGACTTCCAGGAAGTCCAGGAAGCTCAGAGAGTTCCAAAGAGGTTGGACTCAAGGAAGCACACACCTAGATACATCATAATTACATTACCCAAGATTAAAGATAAAGGGAGAATCCTAAGAGCAATAAAGGCAAAGGAGAGAGTTACCTACAAAGGAGTTCCCATAAGGCTATCAGCTGATTCCTCAAAAGAAACCTTAAGAAGGGACTGGAAAGTAGTAGTTGAAGTCATGAAAGGCAAGGAACTCCATCCAAGATTACTCTATCCAGCAAAGTTATCATTTTGAATGGAAAGGCAGATAAAGTGCTTCCCAGACAAGGTCAAGTTAAAGGAGCTCATCATCACCAAGCCCTTATTATATGAAATGTTAAAGGCCCTTATCTAAGAAGAAGAAGAAGATCAAAAACTATAAACAGTAAAATGACAACAAACTCACAACTATAAACAACTGTACATAAACAAAAATGAAAATGAACTAAGAAAACAAATAGAACAGGAACAGAATTACAGAATGGAGATTACATGGAGGGTTATCAGTGGGGAAGGGGCAGGGGAGAGTGGGGGAAAAAGTACAGGGAATAAGAAGCATAATTGGTAGGCATGAAATAGACAAGCATAGATTAAGAATAGTATAAGAAATGGAGAAGCCAAAGAACTTATATGTAAAACCCATGGACATGAACTAAGGTGGGGGGAATGCTGGAGGGTGGGGTGGTGCAGGGTGGAGGGGATAAGGGGATGAAAAAAAAATTGGGACAATTGTAATAGCATAATAAAAAAAGTACTTAAAAAATGAAACCAGTCAGGTTGATTGCATGTTTTTTCCCCCTCCTTCCTTGGCACCATTTAGGTTTAGGGTCTTCTGCACAAGCAAGGTCAAGAAGACAGATGGTTCTGCAAGGGGGCAGAGAGGTTAGGGAAAGCAGGTAAGATGGAGAGGGAAAAGAGTCAGGAAGTTGAGGGTGCCCATAATGATGACCCATGGAATTCAAGACAGTACTAATGAGAGCCAAACATAAAACTCCTCTTGCCAATCTAACATTCTTATTTGCGTTTTTAGCCTAACACAGGTTTTTACTATTTTAGAATTTTTGTGTGTAAATGTAAGACTTATTTATTTCACAGTGTGGAAAACAGTGGGGAATTTCCTCAGAAAACTAAAAATGGAACTGCCTTTTGACCTGGCAATTCCACTGCTGGGATTATTTCCTAAGAACCCTAAAACACCAATCCAAAAGAACCTATGCACCCCAATGTTCATAGCAGCACAATTTACAATAGCCAAGTGCTGGAAGCAACCTAGGTGCCCATCAGTAAATAAATTGATCAAAAAAATATGGTACATTTACACAACGGAATACTACACAGGAGAAAGAAAGAAGGATTCCTACCCTTTGCAACACCATGGATGGAACTGGAGAGAATTATGCTCAGTGAAATAAGCCAGGTGGTAAAAGACAAATACCATATGATCTCACCTTTAACTGGAACCTAATCAACAAAACAAACAATCAAGCAAAATATAACCAGAGACATTGAAATTAAGAACAGTCTGACATAACCAGAAGGGAGGTGGGTGGGCATAAGGGGAGGGGAAAGGGGGAAGGGTTTTCAGGAAAAGCTATAAAGGACACATGGGCAAAACCCAAGTGGGGGGGAGGTGCAAACAGGGGTGGGAGATGGGGATGGCTGGGTTAGGAGGGAGTGATGGGGGTAAACACAGACAACTGTACTTGAACAATGATAAAATATTTTATAAAAAGACTTATTTATTTCACACAATAGTCTTCTTTGAGGGAAGATACCACATCCCATTTTACTTTTCTTTTATCATAAGAATAGGAATACTGTAGGTGCTCAATAAAGTATACTGACTCATTGAATTGAAGATGAGGGTGGGGGCTGAACTCCTTCAGAAGTTTTACATTAAAATTATTTGCCAGAAATTTTCCCCAAGAAATTGTTTAGTGTGGGTATTTACAGATACAGTACAGCAATTTTACTGGAATTTTAATTTAGGCTTCATGTAGTATTCCCAATCCATCTGTTAATTGCACTGATTACATCCTCTGGTTGATTACGCTAAAAATTGCTATCCACGCTTCAGGTCAGGCAATGAGGAAGTTGTGAGTTGAGTTGTGAGGGAGGATAAATTGGTGAGAATTGAAGTAACAAGCGACTGAAAATAAAGGCAGGGGATGTTTGGAGAGACTGTGCTGATTAGTTACCATGCTGAGCATTTCTACAAAATCTAACTCTGGGCAGATTGAAAGCTTAAACTGCTGATTTATTGCAGTACTGCATTGTCTGTAGAGGTAAAATTACCAACACTCTAAATTTTATTTTATTTTATTTTTTTACTTTAAGGAACACACCCCTAAGTTGGAGTGCTTTCAATTGTGGTAGTTGTTCTCAAATCATTGTTTAAATTCCCAAAGTGTGAGTCACCTAAATCCCTAATCTGACCTCTGGGAATATCCAGTGGAATCCTGTATGTTCTGGGAAGGCAGTGTAATGTACTCCACATGGCTTATTGAAACATAGAGCTCTATGTATGGCTTATCATACATAGAACAGGGGTCCCCAACCACCAAGTCTCAAGCAAAGCACACCTGAGCTCCACTTCCTGCCCTGCCTCCTCTGGTCTCCCACAAAATTGGTTCGTGGTGCCAAAAAGGTTGGGGACCACTGATATAAAGAACAGACTGATGGTTTTAAGAGGTGGGTGGGGATTAAGAAGTACAAATTTGCCCTGGCTGGTGTAGTTCAGTGGATTGTGTGCAGGCCTGTGAACCAAAGTGTCCAGGGAGAGATTCCCAGTCAAGGCACATGTTTGCATTGTGGGCCAGTTCCCCAGTAGGGGGCACACGAGAGGCAACCACACATCGATGTTTCTCTTTCTCCTTCCCTTCCCCTCTTTCTAAAAATAAATAAGTAAAACGTTTTTTTAAAAAGAAGTAAAAATTGGTAGCTACAAAATATCATGAGGATATAAAGTTCAGCATAGGGAATATAGTTAATAAATATTGGAGGAACCTTTTGTAAAGTATGTGATTGTGTAACCACTATACCATATACCCAAAACTAATACAAAATAATATTGAATGTAAACTGTAATTGAAAAAAAATCTTTTGGTGTTTATTGCAAGTCCTTTATAGGCTTGAGTTTTATCTCTAGTATTATCTTTAGTCTTGAGTATTATCTTTAGGAAGGAAGGAGGGATGAGAAACCAATAGTCAAAGTGAGGATTCTTTTAGGTCTGATATGTTCTCACAAATGCAAGTCTTGCTTAGGGCCCATAAATGGAAAAGTGGAAAAGGGATAATATGGAGCATTTAAGCAAATCTGTACTTGGCTGATAAAATATACTGAGAGTCTCTACAAACCTGCATTTATATCTGCTTTGGGCCTTTTTCTACTTGGTATTTTCAGCAGTGACCTGGATAACAAAATAGAGGGCCCTCTTATCAAATTTTCAGAAGTCTAATTGGTGAGGAATATCTAATATTCTGAATAACAAAATAAAAATTCAAAAGACTATCAGTTTAAACAGTGAGCTAAAGCTAATTGCTGAAAATCAGTGGAATAAATGTGAAGTCCCACACTTAGATTAAAACCTCCATTGCACAAGAGAGGTTTGGAGAAATGTAAGTTAATATCAGTTTATATAAAAACAGACATTAATTGTTGGCACAATTTATGGTAAAGAGCAGAGTGGTCTTACAGTGAGTTAATAGAAATATAGCCTCCAGATTGTGGGAGGTAAAAATCAAACTTACTTTGCACTGGTTGGGTTACATCTGCAGTCTTATGTTTTGCCAATATATTTTATAAGAGCCATTGAAAATGAGCTGGTAATCAGATGGTGAAAAGAAAAAAAATCTGTATACCATCCTATGAGATGATTAAACTAGAAGAAGGGATATTTCATGGAGATGTTAACAGCCATTCTTTTATTTGAAGAGTTCCTGCATGTAAGTGAATTTGCCTTGTTCTCCAAACGCCAAAACTTTCTTCATAAATTAGACTTAGAATTTAGCTCCAATTTAAGGAAATACTTCCAACAATTAAAGCTGTTTCGAAAGACAAGGAGGACCCTGCTGCAGCGGAGCCTGGAAGACAGAGGGGTATGAAGCACAGAAAGGGCATGCTGGCACTCCGTGGCTGTCCACATCGACTGGATGTGGATGACCTTCAGTGTCCCTACATTTCAGGAGAAGGAACTGCACTTTGAAAATTAAATCTTGATAGTGAAAGGGTGTGACTTGCTATTAGCCCTCCAGGCAGTTGAATCCGGCACATAGGCGCTGTTGGCTGTTTGATTAGCTCATCCTCATCTGAGGGACAGGTGTTGTTTCCCTGGGAAGCATGCTCAGCTTCCTTTGTTTTGGTTACTTTGAAGAGGGGAGACTAATCCCCTCTGGAGATATTTGCTTGTTTTTGTTGTCAGAGCAGTCACACTTTTCCCTTTGTGTCTCTTAGCTTGTTTTTGAAGTTTAGCTTCACAGAAAAATAGACCTTATGTTTCCTTGGTGATTCTGGACAGCCCCTCCTCCACCCTCCGAAGCAGCCACTGGTGGGGTCTTTATTCTGGTTTGCATTTTATCCAGCAGAAAGAAGAACGAAAGACCACTTTTGGGACCAAAAGTTAAAAATTCCTTGCAAAAAAAAAAAAGCATTTTTCAGAGGTGAAGACAGGCCAGAGACACTTTCTTCTTTCTTCTTTCTCCTTTCTTTTTTGAGTTGCCTTCTATATGAAAATGTTAAATGTTGTCATTTTATATTTTAGAAATTAATGCTTTCATCAGAAATAAATATAGCAACTCTGAGTAAAGCACCAATAGTCTATATTTGAGGCCTTTGCCATGAGGCTTGTGTCAATTTGACATTTCTGGCTATTCTTCTGTAGGGTTCTTTTCCATAATAGGATTAGTATAATAAGGTTATGGACTTAAAAACATTTATAAAAATGGAGCTTTAATTAAAAGAAGTAAAATGTTGTAAAATCTCAATGTAAATAAAACTACAAATACATGTATCCACTTTATTACTTGAGTGTCTTCTATTAATTCTATTAACAAAGTGCCTTCTGTTAATTCTATTAACAAAGAATATAAATCAAATGTAAATTTTCAAAATGTATATGGCCAGTTTGGCCATTTTTCACTATGCCATACAACCAGAATGGAAGTATTGCTCTAAATGTAGTTCATGGACCAACAACATCAACACCATCTTCTAGAATGTCTTAGAAAGCCAGAATCTCATGCTCTAACCCAAACTTATTATATCAAAACCCACACTTTAAAAAGATACCCCAGTGATTAATATATACATTAAAGTTTAAGATGTACTGCTCTAGACATATCCACTTAAAAATTACAATCATCTAAAATCTAACAGATAGAGCTGGTCACAAGTAAATGACTCTAGTTTCGTGATAGCATTTCGGAATGGCTCTTATGCCAAAACCTTCATTCGCTAAACTCTTCTTTGCATTCAGTATAACTCCTGCAATTTTTAGAGTGAAGGTCAATTCTTCCCTATTCCCAACTTTCTTATACTCCCACAGTTCAGGCTTTTATATGTTCTAAATCAAGGAAACAATTTTTGTGCAAAGGTCCACAAACTCCAGGGGGAAGAGCAAAATTTCTAAAAGATCTTGTCTCTACGAGGAAGACTCTACTGATTTGGGGGTAATCTTTTGTTTTCATTGCATTATTTACTTTTTGATCAATTCCTTCACTTCTTCCCCACAGCTCATATGGTATAGGTACTTTGGAGTTTCCTAATCGGTAAGAAATGTGTCCTTTTTTCCTTTCTCGCTAAAGAAGGCTAATAAGAAATTACTATGTGGACCACGAAAAGGAAGCATGAAACAGAGAATATAGTCCACACTCTTACCTTGCAAAAGATGTCTTCACAGCTTATATATATTCTAGACAGATTCATCAATGTTAAAACTTTCAGTGGATTTGGACCTGAAGCTCTACTTACAAACAACAGTGTTTATACCTGGGTTATTCCCTATGTACATCTCTATTGGATACCACGCATGTTGTAGGTGGCTGAAAAGATTCATGACCTTAATTCTGGCAGCAAAATGCAAATGACAACTCTTAGCACATTTGAGCTCCAGGCTTTTAAAAACTTGATTTGGGTTATGCAATAGTCTTACAAGAGATGGAGTATCATGTAAAACGGATCTCAACATGTTGCATTGATGAATGATCTGAGGGTTACAATTAACAGAATTAGGAAGTGAAGATATGATAAAGCTCATCACCCAAGTGAAATGGGCAACCAGACAACTAATGCAGGAATCATTTTCACCTGGGATCATTTATAGCACTAAAAGGTTACTCAACACACAATTTTGCCCTGATAGTACTTCATATTTAATCTACTCTAGGAAAGAATAGCAAGAGAACAGGTAGAATGAAGACAGACTGTTGCTTAATATACAAACTTAAATTCTTTATCTAGATTGTATGTGACATAGTTTCAACTTCATTGTCTTGATTTAGACTGTGTTGTGAGAGCCAACCGTTTATCAACACAGGGTTAGAGATGCTTTACTTGCATTTTTCCTGTTTGCCTCGATAGTTATGCAGAAGTAACCTTCATCTTTTTCTTATGTAAGATGAATTAATAATGCTATAAATTCATCATGATAATTTGATGAGATGATGCATGTGAAAGCACTTGGTAAACTGGAGAAGACAGCACAATGTTTTATGTTCCCATACAAACACATGCTATTTTCTCTCCCACTTGCCATTTTCTCAACATAGGTAAACTCTGATTGTAACCTAAAAGCATGTGATGAAATCTTTCTCTTTAGACTTTGCACAGTTATTTATCAAAATCTGCAATTGATGAGCATCCCTTCTTTACATGTCTCCCATTTCTTCAATTTTATCCTATTAATTTGTCTTTTCCCCAGACCAGTCTAAAAAAGTTCCCTCTCTTCTCTTGGTGTTTATATTCTCCAAATGCTTGTAGACACTTATCATATGCCACCTAAGATGTTGCTTTGCCAAGCTATTCAGATTTTATCCTTTCATCTTTACTTATAGGTCAATGCCTCCATCTTTTAATAATTTTTCTGGCTGTTTTCTGAATGCCATCCAATTTGTTGATATCTTTTGGGTGTGAGATGCCAGGAACGGAGTGTGTAGTGTGATGAAGGGGCCTTGCCCATCACTTGGCAGCCAGATGGGATGACTGGTACTTCAGAGGACATGTTGAATGCATAGTGGGGCCTGAGATAAAGGGAAAAGTAATAGTAAATCTCGAAAAAGTAATTCTACAATTCATTGTCCCTAGGAAAACTAAATAAATAGTTAATTAAAAGATGTGTTTCTAGTTTCTATTTGGATGAGAAAGGCAGAAAAGGGTATCATTTAATAAGATAAAGCAGCAGTAGCATGATACCATAAATTGGACCTTTTCTCACATTTGAAGAAACAATGGTAAAGTATGAACAGTGGTATATTGAGGAATGTGTTTTGTTATTCTACTCAGTATGAAAACAGAAGGGAAATTTGGATCAAGTAATGTAAAGTATTTAACATATTCCTTGTACCTTGCTAATGTACATAATACCCGATTCATAAAATGTGCCCCCCCATGAAAAATAAATTCTGTAAATTTATATTTTATAGAGTTTCCATTAAAAGTTTTTAGCTTAGGTTTCATGGGTTAGGCTTGGATTTACTTGCAGGATGAATAAAAGATTAATGTATGAATGTTTGTTATGTAGAATATCCATAGTTGGTATTCAACAGCTAGTATTTTCTAGATTGAAGCTGAGTGTAGATAATTCGGCCAGATGGTTCACTGAAGCTGAGTTTCATTGCAGCCCTAATTTATCTTTAGTGTTTTGCTTTATGCTTATGTTTAAATTTTTACTGTACTCATTGAACTGCGCTTGATCATTAATAATGGCAGCTATCTTTAATGAGATGCATGTCACCCTCCAGCAGGTGGTATGGTCTAATAATCTGAGCATTGAATTATGAGTCTGTAAGGATGTACTTCTTATATGGGATTATTGTAGAATAGGAAAAATACAAGCATCTTAAAAATGGAATAACATTTGAAATGAGAGAATGGAAAAAAAAACAGGTTTTCCTGAATAATAATTATGTCCCTGTTAGTCCCTAAAAGGAGAACTCATAATTCACATACTGCTATTGTGAAATCTAGTAGACGCTTGGTCAATAAAATGCTGACATTTTTAGTTGAGATAGCCCATCTGTTACTCTGTGCTGTAAGGAGGGCGAAGAGAGAGATGGTTACTTCAGAGCATGTATGTTGTCTAGCATTAAGCTGCCAGAGAGAATAAAGTATACAGGTCCTAACTTGTTAGAACCTGAAAATATTTCTGAGGTTTTGTTGGCATATATACAATCCATATGTATACTGGATTATGCTCCTTAGATATAGGCCTAGGCAAAGTGCTATGTTTAATTATTAATTTGTATCTTCCCTTTGATAACTTTAACCTAAAATGAGGGTTTGAGGGATGGAAATATACAGTCAAGATTTATTTTTAAAATATTTTATTTATTTATTTTTAGAGAGAGAGGAAGAGAAGGAGAAAGAGAGGGAGAGAAACATCATTGTGTGGTTGCCTCTCACATGTCCCCTACTGGGGACCTGGCCTGCACATTCCCAGGCATGTGCCCTGACTGGGAATCTAACCAGCAACCCTTTGCTTCCAGGCCCGTGCTCAATCCACTGAGCTACACCAGCCAGGGCTTCAAGATTTATAAACAAATGCACAAAGCCCCCAAAGTGAATTCGTAGGAATCCAGTTGTGGGTTCAGTTCAACCAGCAACGTGACCTTGGGTGATGCCTTTGAGTCTGTAAATGGAGAAATTATCCATGTTCTCTTTCACTCCTGAAACAGTTGGGGATACCCAAGGGGATAATAGCATGGGATGATAGTAAGGGAAGTGCTGTACAGAAAAGCACAATGTCTTCTCATTGGTTTTCATTGTGTGGTAAAGGTAAACATATCTCCTTGCATTTCTTTCCTCTTCACCTTAAGGTTTATTTCTAAAACATGTTAATTTAGAAGAAGGGTTCAGTACTGAAAATGGGTCAGTTTTGCTAGTAAGTTTCACAGTAAAGACTGGGAGAATAACTTGCATTGCATAAAAGGTAGCAGTTATATTTAGAATTTTCTTTTTTAATAGATTTTATATTTGGAATTTTTATGATTTTCATAGAGATATAAGGGACAGGAAGTGCTGGGACTCTCTTATCTCATTGTATGGCTGGAACCCAAAGGCATGGTTAATCATCACTTTATGACCTCTACTCCCTAGAGTATTTGGGATAATGAGGAGTTTGTGTCACCTCGTCTTCCGCTCTATTTTTACTCTCTCTTCTGCATGGTATTTTCTCTCTTCAGTCATACTTTACTGTGCCATGCACCATGAACACTTGCTGCTGGTGTGTCAGATAGGTCATGGGTGTTAGACCACATGGTGTAAGTAGAGCTGAGACCCTCAAAGTGGTCTCCACAGGGAAGAAGATGGATGAAGAGTAGGTCTTATTAATTATTTTCCCTCATAATTGTACACAAAAATTATATGAACATATATATCAGACCATTGAAATACTGGAAAACTTAAAATTAAAAATGCGTAGGGAATTTTAGCTTGCATACTAAATAGAATGATCATTGTTGAAGAGAAACAAGCACGAGATGTTAGAGTTGACTTAGAGATATTATCTGTGGTTGCAGCCTGGTTAATAAAATCACTCTCTTATTCCTTGATATCTCTTCTTTTAGAAGAGGCCTTTCTTGTTTAAATAAATATCAAACTTATCTCTACCCATATTTCACAGGACACTTCATCCTCTGCTCACAAAAGTTAATCCATTGTTCATTTTTACCAAAGCAATATAGTAGAGAGAAGGGAGTCCTTGTAGTGGGAGGTAGACAGCTCTGGTTTAAGTTCTGGCTCTGCCTAGTGTTTAAGCCTATACCAGGAAATTTAATCGTCCTGAATTTTTTTATCATTAGAATAATGATAATGTTACTCAACTTGGTGGACTGCTCATTTATTTAGTGGATAAGTGAATACTAACCTCCTATTATGTGCCAGAAATTCTTCTTGGTCCTAGCAGAAGGCCAGAAAAACACAAGGGAAAAATAGGTAGAAGGATTAAACAAGTATCTGCAATGGGTCCTGGCACAGAGAGCATGCTCAGTAATATTTAAGTCATGCTCTACCCTATTCTTTTCCAAAACCAAGCTCCAAAATCAAGGGGATCTTTGCCCCCAAGTTTCAGCAAAGACTGTGAAAAGAAAAGCATATTAACTGATTTTTTTACTAACCAGCCAAAATTCAAAATATTTTTTTTCCCCTGTGTCCATCTGGAATGAAGTAAGTGACATAAAACAATAAAGGTGCATACATGTGTAAGGACCTCCGACTACACACTTTCCCACAACAACACATGCAATCTCTTCCTTATAAAATACAGAAGCAACCACAGTACTACCTGTACTTCAGAATTGTAATGGCTCTTGAAGAAATACTATAGATATTTTTGCTTTTAAGACATAAAAATTGAAAGACAGAGTAAGAGTCTTATGCCTCTGATTTCCTACACACTAGGAATGAGGTTGGGGGTGGGTAATTAACCAAGAAAATAATGTTATATCTCTTTTAATCATCATCTCTGAAGAACAGAAAAGGGTTCAAGCAAAATTAGGTTCTGGGGAAGAAATATTAAAGGCATTCAGGAACTAACAAAAGAATCACTTATTTTTTATCCCCGAAGAAAATTATTTGTTGCTATTTGGAGTAAGAAATGAGAATCAACACATTGCTAAGCCTCTTAAATATGTAATTTTATTTAATTCTCACAACATGCAGTTCAATAATATGAAATACATATAATATACAATTAAAGAAGCAGCAGACACAAGGTAAGTATAATTTGGGATTATGCATGTCTGCTTTTGTTTGACCAGGAAGCCCATACTCTTCCACCTCATCAGGAGATTCATCATACCTCATTACTCTTTGTCCAAAAGTTCTCAACACTTTTCCAAAAAGTGTTTACCTGGGTTCTGTTTCATTTCAATCCAAACTATACTTTCTTTAATATTATGTAGAGCCCTGGCTGGTGTGGCTCAGTGGATTGACTGCTGGCCTGTGAACCAAAAGGTCACCAGTTTGATTCCCATTCAGTGCACGAGCCTTGGGTTCAGGCCAGGTCTCCTGCTGGGGGCACATGAGAGGCAATCCCACATTGATGCTTCTCTTCCTCTCTTTCTCCCTCCCTTCCCTTTTCTCTAAAGATAAATAAATACATTTTAAAAATTACTATGTAGGGATATTAGATATGGTGACATCTCCCTAAGATAACATTATGGGGTCATGTAGAGGATATTGGGCAATGTGTCATCAGACCTCTGTTTCATATCCTGTAGATGAGACACACAATGGATTTCACAGATGGCAAGTCCCAACAGAATGCCTGGCACACAGTAGGATTTTAACAAATAGTAATTTTTTTTATTCTTAATCTGCAAGTCAGTTTCGCATTTTACATAATTACTCGTGTCCCTGGTAGCTCGTTCTCTTTTAAAATCCCCTTAAAGTCTTTGAAACTTGGGACACTGTTGTAGCGATTAACCTAGTGTGTTAGAACCATCTTTCTCTTGCACTTTTATCTTTCTCTGGCTTCGATAATCCCTTATTTTAGTCTCCATTCCTGTATTTTTCTCTCATTCCTCCTTTTGAGTTTGTACTTTTTACAACTACAGAATTTCCATCCCCTAATATACTCATTATCCAAGCCACCTTGCTTGGGGCCGTAGGGTAAAGTATATTTGTTGGCTCAGGAGAAAGTCTAGTAATGTGCAGAAATGCCTTACCTGAGGCCAGGGGAAAATTTAATACATTTTCTAATCTCTTCTCCCATGAACGTCCTCGTAGCCACATAACGAGAGTGAGGCAATCTTTTTGTCCCCTGGTTTCTTTTCTCTTGCTTTGTTTCATTTTGTTTTGCTTTCTGTCAGCTTGTGGGAGACTGAGAACCAGGGATGTTTGATGAGAGGCCTGATAATATGAAGCAGGAGAACAGCGTAAGGAGCCTGCTGCTGCATTTATGCGGACACCTGCATTCTCCCACCTAAAAGCAACGGATTTATTCACTCTTCTTTCAAAATGAACTCAACCGACTCTGGTTTTATTGTCTTTCTTCCCAGGGCTTTGTCTTTCTTATGCCCATTGCTTATTTCCTCCTCTACATTCTCTTACATTCTTCTTCTTTTCCTAGATAACTGCCCTGACTCTTCTCTCTCTGATACTATGTCCAGGTCAGCAAAAACGTCCTTCATTTCCTGAAAGATAGGCTAATTATCAATAATTAAAAAAACAGAAAATGTGTATGGCTTTACTAAGTAAGATCAGTTTTATTTTCACGTTTTACCTATGTCTTTAAATAACCCTGTGAAGTACATATTACTGTCATTCCATTTTACAGATATGAAGTAACCAGGCGCAGGCCCTATATTGCATGCAACTACTAGGTGTTCTGATTCCTGTTAACATGGCCTTTGCCCAAAATTTTACTCTCTTTCCATTTTAACCTATACTGATATTTCCCTTCTCTGATTTATTTTGGTACTTATACGTGACTGCATAGTTTAATATTTAATTATATACAATCTAAAGCTATCATAGGATTACTCCATAAATCTTTCTTTGTATATATATATATACTTCATGAATCTCTCTCTATAGATATAGATAGATATAGATATGGATATATAGATAGATATAGATATAGATATAGATAGATATAGATATAGATATAGATATAGATATAGACAAGATATATGTATATATACCTTGTCTAACAAGATTGTGGCCACACAAACCATGGGCATTCTGGCTTGTGCTTGTTTTGTTTCTGGAGTACTTCACTAAGTATCAGAGTCCTACATGCTTAATAAATATTTTTGACTGATTGAATAAGCCAAAAATATTTATCCCATTTTAACAAGTTCTGTATCTCCTTAAAAGTCTAAAAGACTGGATGGATGGTAGTGATAACAATGATGGAAATAATACTTTACTTCTTGTCATAAAATCCATCATCTTCATTCCTCGAGAGCTATGAATACTTTTCCTGATAGGATTCCCAGCTCACAGATGCTGCCTGTGAAGCAGACAGTGGCCAAAACCACCTCTGCCTGGGCTGTTCTTGTCAAAGTGCATGAAGACTACCACCCTTTGGAATGCTCGTCATACTCTCTTTTGTAAGATTTGACCTGTCATGCAAGCCACAGAGAACACCTGAGAATTTTCTGACCAAACTCAAAGTTTGGAACATCACTTTACCAATCTGGGTAAGCTGAACTGTATGTGTTATAATACGCTTGCCTTCTGTGGAATATGATATTTACTTAATTCCCTTACTTTTTTTCTAACCTGTGTTTTCTTGTATAAATGGAATAAGGGGCAAGTAAAATGCTGGCTTGTATGTTTCTCTTCTAGTAGGAAGAGTACCTCTTAAAGGAGGAAACCGGTGTTGAAGTGCCTCTTCCTTACCTGTACCCTACTCCTTATTTTTCCTCATGCCTTCCTAGTTGGCAAGAGAGTCTGGCCTTTATGCCTCAGATTCACAGGAAATGTTTCTTCCTTAGCTGAAAAAAATATTTAGACAGCAGCAGAGACAGATGTGAATCCCACACTCATGACAGACCTGGTCCTGTTCAGTCTTTCATATGAGAGAACTAAAGCATGAAGAGTGCTTTTGAAAAGTTTTAAAATTATTTTTAATAATCACAGCCCTCTCTGCCATGGAGGCTGGCTGGCAGTCTTGTTTTTTCTCTTCACTGTGTGCTTGAGTGTTATAGAATTCTTTTCCTCTTCCTTTTCTCTTTTTCAAAGATAGGTAGTAAGTCTCACTCTAGGTTATCATGCAAGTGTCTTTTAAAGGAGATAGTTGTGAAAAGATGCAATGCCTGCTTCACTCTAACTGGGAAGCAGTGGTAAAGAAAGGGATATTTTGGGGGACAGACAGCTTATTCTTTGTCCAAAAACCACATAAGCATCTAATGGAACACACAATAAGGGACTTACAAAAACAAATGAAATATATTAGAAACAAAATTATATCCCAAAAAGGAGAATACGAAGGCTGCATGAAGGGTGAGGCCATGTACGCAGTGCAGGTATTATTTTGGAGGTTTGAGCGTTCTTAGACACAGAAAAGTGCTACTCTCTGTACTCAAAGTGGGTTCCTGGGATAAGCAAATTCTGTCTTGAGTGTGTTAGAAATGTAAACCCTTCAGCCCCACTTTAGATTTACAAAATCAGAATCTGCATTTGACAAGAACACCAGGTAACTCTTGGTCCCCAACTATTGATAATCTTCCTTCCTGTTTCTGCCTTTTTGTGACTGGCCCCTTTGTCTCTACTGCCCCTCCTTTCTGAGGATTCTCATCTGACTTCTTGGCTGCTGCATCAAGCAGCCTGTTGGAAACAAATTGCATAATGCTGTAGAGAGAATCAGTCTTTAGCTTCCAAAACGAAATTCTGATGTCAGGCTAACAACTATCTCTGGGGGTGCTGTTTGTGTATGCTGCTGGGTGCTCTGTGGTTAATACATAATTTCACTCTTGAAAGGCAGAAATTAGATCAATATTTCTTCATTTCCTTGGGTTTAGGAGTAACACATGCCAGGATTAATAGGTATCAATTTTTTTTCAAAATATTAAAATTTGTTCTATGTTGTCAGAACAATAAATCATTTACTCTCTGAGTCCTTCATGCTCAAGGAACAGTGAAGTAATTATTGATTCTGGTCAAAAGATTAAACCTTTGAAATGATATTTGCTGATACATTCTTCACTAAGAAAAAGCATCATTTCCTTCACCAGTTACTGTGGGTTAATAAGGAACTCCTACAACTCAAATTATTATTTGTTATTGCTTTATGCAAAGAAAACACAATGAAGGCATCTAGAATATTCTCACCAGCTTTTCTCCCCAAGTGCCATGACAGCAGGTTTATTCTGCACAGGACCATATGATGAAGACTCGTATCTGCTTTGGTGCCTGAGTATGTTGCTGTGGTGCTAGGAGGTCTTTCTAGGATACTATCCTCAGCATTCAGTTACAGGGACTTGTTTGTTGGAGGTCATACTCCCAATGGACATTAGAATAGAAAAAAACTTCAGATGTTTTTTCTTCCATATTTGACTGCAGACTTAATGTATATTAGCTTTGGCTGATGTAGCTCAGTGGATTGAGCACGGGCCTGCAAACCTAAGGGTCGCCAGTTCTATTCCCAGTCAGGGCACATGCCTGTGCTGAGAGCCAGGTCCCCAGTAGGGGGTGCATGAGAGGCAACCACACATTAATGTTCTCTCCCTCTCTTTCTTCTTCCCTTCCTCTCTCTCTAAAAATAAATAAATAAAATCTTTAAAAAATGTATATTAACAGGCGAATTGAGGTATTGTCTGACTCAAATCAAAATCAAAATCCATTTTGGCTCACTAGGCTCAGCTCTGGAGGAACTAAAATTTCTTCTACTCTGTCATGTCTATGACTGTGACTCAATTAGCTGTGGTGTCCCTAGTTTAGTCATTTTAATTTTTAATATAATCTGTACAGTAGACAATTTGAATAATCTTGCAGATTTTGAATTGGCTTTTAATGTAATAAAGAAAATGCCTCCTTCTTGTTGTCAGGGGAACGTCATGAATACAGTAGGTTCTCAAATATACTTTTATTTCTTAGATTATCAATAAAGATATTGAAATTTCACTCTGTGTGGTAGCTATTCCTAAAATCAAAGGAATAGAATACAAGGGGGATTATTCTTTTCCTTAATATTGAAGACAATGTATCATTCAGAAAGAAAAATTCATTTTTTCATTTATCCATTTTTTAAATTCTATTTTTCCATTACAATTTATCCCCTCTCCCACCCCACCCACCCCCTGCAATTACCACACTGTTGTCCATGTCCATGAGTCATTTATATTTTTTTCTGGATCCCTCCACCCACTAAATGCCAACCCCCCAAGCTGTTAGCCAGCTCTCTATAAGTCTGTCCCTATTTTGCTTGTTAGTTCAGCTTGTTCATTAGATTCCACACATGAGTAGAATCGTGATATTTGTCTTTCTCTCACTGGCTTATTTCACTTAGCATAATGTCCTCCAGGTCCATCCATGCTGTTGCAAAAGGCAAAGTTGTTTTCTTTTTTATAGCCAAGTAGTATTCCATCATGAAAATGTACCATAGCTTTTTAAATGATGGGCACTTGGGCTATTTCCATATCCTGGTAATTATAAATAACACTATTTACATAGTCAAATTAACATAGGTGCTTATATTCTTTCAAATTAGTGTTTCAGGTTTCTTGAGACAAATTCTCAGAGGTGGAATCTCTGGGTCATAAGGCAATTACATTTTTTATTTTTTTGAAGTATCTCCATCTGGCTTTTCACAGTGGCTGCACCAATCTGCATTCCCATCAACAGTGCAAAAGTGTTCCCCTTTCTCCACATCCTCATCAGCATTTATTGTTTGTTTGTTTGTTTGTTTGTTTTTATTGATTGCCATTCTGACTGGTGTGAGCTGATATCTTACTGTGGCTTTCATTTATATTGTTCTGATGATTAGCGATGTTGAGCACCTTTTCATATGTCTACTGGTCGTCTGTATGTCATCTTTGGAGAAGTGTCTATTAGGTTCCTTTGCCCATTTTTTCATGTGTCTGGTTGTTTGGTGTTGAGTTTTGTAAGTTCGTTATAAATTTTGAATATAAACTCCTTATTAGATGTATCACTGAATATATTCTCCCATTCAACTTTTTTTATTTTGTTGATGGTGTCCTTTGTATTGAAAATAATTTTGTTGCAGTCACATTTTTTAATTTCATCTTTTACTTCCCTTTCCTGAGGAGATATAACAGAAGAAAATATGTAATATATCTAGAATTTTACTGCCTGTGTTTTCTTCTAGGATTTTCATGGTTTTGGGTCTAACATTTAAGTCTTTAATCCATTTTGAATTCATTTTTGTGCATGGTGTAAGAAGGCGGTCTGGTTTCATTTTTCTGTCTGTGTCTGTCCAATTTCTCCAACACCATTTCTTGAATAAACTATCTTTAGCCCATTGTATGTGCTTGCTTCCTCCATCAAAATTAATCAACTATAAAAGCATGGGTTTATTTCTGGGTCCTGTATTCTGTTCCACTGATTTGTATGCTTGTTTTTATGCCAGTACCATGTTATTTTGACTACTATGGCCTTATATTATAGTTGGATATTTATTTGGTAGCATGATTCCTCCAAATTTGTTCTTTCTCAGGATTGCTGTTGCTATATTGGGCCTTTTGTGATTCCATATACATTTTTGAAATACTAGTTCTAGTTCTGTGAAATATGTCATTAGAATCTTGATAGGAATCATGTTGAATCTATAGATTGCTTTGAGTAGCAAGGACATTTTAATTATTCTAATTGTTCTTATCCACAAACATAGTATGTGCCTCCACTTACTTGTATCTTCTTCAATTCCTTTCTTCAGTGTCTCATAATTTTTTAGGTACATATCTTTTACATCCTTGGTTAGACTTATTCCTAGGTGATTTATTCTTTTTGAAGCATTATGAATGGGATTGTTGTCTTAATTTCCCTTTCTGATCATCTGTTATTGGCATATAAAAATGCAACTGATTTCTGGATATTAATTTTGTATCCTGCTACATTACCAAATTCATTTGTCAGTTTTAGTAGGTTCTTGGTCGAACTGTAAGGGTTCCATATGTACAGTATCATGTCATTGGCAAACAATGACTGTTTCACTTCTTTCCAATTTAGATGCCTTTCCTTCTCCTTTCGGTTTGACCTCTATAGCTAAAACTACCATTACAATATTGAATAAGAGAGGTCAAAGCAGACGTCTCTGTCTTGTTCCTGACCTTAAGGGGAACACTTGTAATTTTTGTCTATTGAGTATGATGCTGGCAGTGGGTTTGTCATATCTCAATATACGACCTTTATAATGTTTAGGTATGTTTCTTCTATTCCTAGTTTGCTGAGAGTTTTTATCATAAATTGGTGCTGGATTTTATCAAATGCTTTTTCTGCCTCCATTGATAATATCATATGGTTTTTATCCTTCACTTTATTTATGCGGTGTATCACATTTATTGATTTGTGAATGTTGTGCCAACTTTGCATTCCTGGAATAAATCCCACTTGATCATGGTGTATGACCTTTTTGATGAGTTGCTGTATTTAGTATGCTAATATTTTGTGGAGCATTTTAGCGTCTATGTCCATCATGAATATCGGCCTATAATTTTGTAGTGTCTTTGTTTTCTCCACATATTTTTATTGTTGTTCAAGTACAGTTGTCTCCATTTCCCCCCAACCCCCCTCACCCCAGCCATCTGCACTTCCCACCCATGATCCTACCCGCCTTTGATTTTGTCCATGGGTTCTTTATACATGTTTCCAAAAACCCTTCCCCCTTAACCCCCATTATCCCCTCCCACCTCACCTCTGGTTACAGTCAGTTTGTGTCTTTATCTGGTTTTGGAATTAGGGTAATGCTGACCTTGTAAAATGAAGTTGGAGTCTTCCCTCCTCTTGAATTTTTTGGAGTATTTTGAGAAGGAGAGGTGTTATTCTTCTCAGAATGTTTGATAAAATGCAACTGTGAAGCCTTCTCATACAGGGCTTTTGTTTGTTGGGGACTTTGAATTACTGCTTTAATTTCACTAGGTGTACTCTGTCTATCAAATTATCTGATTATTCCTGATTGAGTTTTAGATTTTATGATTTGTAGGACTTTATTCATTTCATCCAAGCTGTCCAATAATTGTCATGTAGTTGTTTATAATATTTTCTTACCATCCTCTGTATTTCTTCGGTGTCAGTTGTTATTTCTCCTCCTTCATTTCTGATTATATTTATTTGGATTCTCTCTGTTTTTTTTCTTGATAGTCTATTAAAATTTTGCCAATCTTTTTTATCTTTTCAAAGAATCAGCTCTTGAATTAATTGATCTTTTGAATCATTTCTTAAATTTTATTTTGATTATTTCTGCTCTGTATTATTTCCTTCCTTCTATCATTTTGGGCTTTGTTTGTTCTTTTTAAAGTTCTTTTAAGTGTAAAGTTAGATTGTCAATTTGAGCTGATTCTTATTTCTTGAGATAAGCCTATAATGATATGAATTTTCCTCAGGATTGCTTTCCCTGTGCCCCACAGATTTTGGTGTGTTGCATTGCCATTTTCATTTGTTTTAAGGTATCTTTTTATTTCCTCCTTGATCTCCTTGTTGATCCATTCTTTGTTTAATAACGTGTTATTTCGCTTCCATGTATTTGTGTATTTTTCAGTTTTCTTCTTGTGATTGATTTCTAGTCTCATAACATTATGTTCAGAAAAAATGCTTGATATGATTTCAATTTTCTTAAGTTTATTAAGACTTATTTTTTGTCTTAATACGTGGTCTATTCTAGAAAATATTCTATGTGCAACTGTGTGCAACTATGTGCAACAATGAGCAGAAGAAAATGTATGTTCCTTTGCTTTGGGAGTGAAATGCTTTGTAGAAATCAATTAAACCCATTTGGTTTAGTGTGTCATTTAAGACCATTGTCTCCTTGTTGATTTTCTGTCTGGAAGATCTATCCATTGAAGACAATGATGTGTTAAAATCCCCAACTATGAATGTATTCCTTCAATCTTTCCCTTTATGGCCATCAAGATTTTCTTTACATATTTAGGTGCTCCTATGTTGGGTGCATAAATGTTTGCTAGGATTGTATCCTCTTTTTGGGTTGTTTCCTTTATCATTTTGTAGCATCCTTAATCTCTTACTATACATTATAGTAATATATATATATCGAATATATATATAATATCGAATATAAGTATTGCTGCCTCACCTTTTTTCCCTTTTATTTGCATAAAATATCTTTTTTTTTTCATCCCTTTCCTTCTAGCCTCTGTGTATCTTTCATTCTGAGGTGGGTCTCTTGGAGACAGCATATATATAGGCCTTGTTTTCTTATCCATTTAGCTATCCTATGTCTTTGGATTGGAGGTGATAGTATTTAGAGACATTTTACTTTTTAAGTATTTTACTCTGTTTTTTTTCTTCTTCTACTTAAAGCAAGCCCTTTAACATTTGTTGCAGAGCTGGTTTGGTGTTAACTAACCTCTTCAGCTTTTTCTTGTCTGGGAAGCTCTTTATTTCTCCTTCAACTTAAAATGATAGCCTTGCTTGATAAAGTAGCCTTGATTGTTGGTCATTGCTTTTTATCACCTTGAATATTTCATGCCAATACCTTCTGGCCTGAAATATTTCTGTTGAGAAATCAGATGACAGTCTAATGGGAGTTCCTGTGTAGGTAACTACCTGCTTTTCTTTTGCATCTTCTAAGATTTTCTCCTTGTCTTTAAGCTTTGCCATTTTAATTATGAAGTGTCTTGACGTAGGCCTCTTTGGGTCCTTCTTGTTTGGAATTTTCTGTTCTTCCCAGATTTGTGTTTTATTTTTCTTCACCAGGGTAGGGAAGTTTTAGGTCATTATTTTTTAAAACAGATTCTCAATCTCTTGCTCACTCTCTTTCCTTCTGGAGAAAGAGATGTTGTTATGCTTTATCAATATGGGAACCTTGGTTTTCCTTCCAAAGGTTTCTTAAACTCTCCTCATTTTAAAAATTCTGTTTGCTGTTTCTGCTCTGCTTGGATGTTTGTTTTTACTACCATGTCTTCCAAATCATTGATTTGAGTCCTCTGCTTCATCTAACCTCCAGTTTATTCATTCCAGTATATTATTTATTTCACATATTGCATTCTTTATTTATTACTAGTCCTTTTTTTTTACTTCTATGTCTTTTTTTTCAAGCTGTTGAGCATCCTTATAATCATTACTGTAAACTCTATATCTGAAAAATTGCTTGATTCTATTTCATTTAGTTCTTCTGGAGAATTCTCTGGTTTCATTTCGGGTCTGTTTCTCTACCTGAACCATTTTGGCTGCCTCTTTGTGTTTGTTTCTATGTATTAGGTAGATTTGCAAAGACTTTGGTTCTGACCTGTGTCAGACACTATCTCTGTGACTGACCTTGGGAACCCTATTTGGGAGTATTATCAATCCATCCTTGTCTCTGTCTGCTGGGCCTGAGTGTGTGCACAAAGAACCAAGCTGGTTTTTACTGGCACTGGGCTAGGTGTAGGGTCACTTAAAGTCTCAAATCTGCCAGAGATCTGCCTTCACCTGCCAGTTTTCTGTTAGGCTTAATCACTGAAAGTGCCTCCAGCTGTACCCCTCAGCAGCTTAGTTTAAGCTCCACAGTGTGGGCCAAGAGGAATTCCTTCGGGTGGAGCAATTGTTTCTTATAGGCTGATGTTGCACAGAGGCACATTCTCTGCCTGAGAAAAATGGCCTCTGCAGCATGGGAGAATGACTGAGCACAGGTATCTTGGTGGCTGACCCTTTACCTCTTTGGCCAGAGCCATCAAACCCAGACTCTGCTTATGTGGCTGTAGTCTTCTCTGCCCTCCCTCAGCCAGAGCCCAAGGTAAGTGGCTACAAATTAAGTTTTGTGTGTTGGTCCTTTAAGAGGCTCTTTGTGTCTCTAGCTAGCTCTTCCTTGTCAAAAGAACCCTGCTTCTTTTCATTGACAGATATTACTTGGGTTCCTTTCCCAGGTAAAGTGTTCTAGGCTGGAGTTCCAAGCTTGGGGTTTAGACCCTTCACTTCTCAGAGGAAACCCTCTGGCTGCTGAAATATCCCTCCAGAACTCTACCTGATGCCTGTGGAAGCCCAGGCAGCCCTCTTGCACCTCCGTACTTTCTACCAGTCTCATGGTGATATGCTTTCTTCTGTCTGTCCTTTGTTATAAGGCTTCTCTCTAGTTATTATTCAGTTCTTTATTCAGGATAATTTTTCTATAACTTATTGTAATTCCAGTTTGGTCCTGAGAGGAAGTTAGTGTAGCTTCCACCTACTCAGTTGCCATCTTGGATTGCTAGAAGAAAAATTCTAACATCAATTGTTCTTTAATCCATTTCTAAGAGATATGCTTTTGCCTACAGCTATGTTGATTGGCCTACAGGGTAATTTCAGAAACTCCAAGCTTCATTCTGAATTAAAATCAAAGCACAACTCTTTATTGCACGGTACAATATTCTTTCCAATTTAGCAAGAATTTATTATATGCCTAGAATTATGGTAGGCAAGGGAAATGTTAAAGGTAGAACATGTTCCTTCTCTCTTGACAGCATACACCTTATTTCATGGAATAATTGGAATTTCAAGGAATACATTAACAGAGACTTGAGTATACAGATCAAATCATTGTTCATTTATATGAAGTTTGTTTTCTTACTGAAGGTCCTCTCTGAAAAAAGCAGCACACTAACTACCCAAGCCTCAACTGCAGATTTCCTACAAAACTTCTCTCTTTCTCTTCCCACTCTATCCCACCAATCATCAAGTCCAGTTGATTGTACCTTCCTAATATTTCTTGATTCAATGCATTCTCTCCATCTTTTATGCTGCAGCTTTGAATTTGTCTGCTTTATCTTTGGTTCAGATCACTGCCATACCCTTTTAACTTTTTATCTGGTTTCTTTGACTCTGGCTTGGTACTTAAGCAGTTTCTTAAAACATAGGTCTCAAATGATGCTTCTTTTATTCACATTCTCCGTCACTCACAAGAAAAATTCCAGACCCTGTTTTCTAAACTTAGGTCTCCAGTTTTGCCTCTATCAGCATAGACATTACATTCCACCAGAACATTTCCAGCTGCTTCAGTATCTGGATATTTGTTTTTTTTGTTATTCTACTCCCTCCCTAGAATGATCTTTCTTCTCATCGTCCCTTACTTGATAACTAAAAATGACAACAACAACAAACAAAAACCACATTTTAAATGTTCATTTAAGAATATATGTTCCAATTACTCCTAGGCAGAACTGACCTTTTATCCTTTGGGTTCTACCCTGTAGACTGAGTATGCTTCTGTCCTGATTCCTACTATATCTACTCTCATTTGGTTGTGTTCTCTAAAGGCAGGATCCACATATTTGTTTCACCAGCTCCTAGGAGAGTGAGTTGAATTGATTGAGAAAATAAATGACAAATTCGTGCTAAGAAAATGAATGGTCAAAATGTTGTGCTCCTATGGAAAAATATCTGAGAAGAGGTTCACCCAGTGTAGTATTGTCCTGCTGCTTCTTTAACAAATGACTACAAGCTTGTACCTTAAAACAACATGGATGTGTTGTCACACATTTCTGGTCATCAGGAATCTAAAATTAGTCAGCAGGTCTGCACCCTTTCTGGAGGCTCTACAGGAGAATTCGTTTCCTTGCCTTCTCTGGGTTCTAGAGGCAGCTTGCTTTCATTGGCCTGTGGCCCCACATCACTTTGACTGTGACTTCTATTGTCACCTATTTTATGACTCTTGTACAATCCTCTTTCACCTTTTGTGGGCCTTGTGGTTATATCAGGACCACCAATATAATTCATAATAATCTCCCTATCTCAAGGTTCTTAGTTAATCACACTTAACTTCCTATTGTCATGTAAACTAATATATTCATAGATTCCAGGAAATAAGACATCTTGGGGGAGTGGAGCATTAATCTGTCTGCCATACCCAGGATTAAGCCATTCTTGGATATTATAAATATTTTCCAGGCCCTTTGCTTTTAAAGGGAGTGGAATGTAACCCTGCAGGGAGGAGATGGCTGGTACTAAAGAAATTAGAAAGAACAAAACAAAACACAGACCACCTGATATTCACAGGAAAGCTTAACCATCAATATACATGGTCACAATCAGCTTGTATACCTGCCTGTAGGCATTCACATTTGAAATATTTTTTGGTCCATCACCAGGTCAAGGCCTTCCATCAGGCTCCTTGGACTCCACATTGTCCTTGAGGTTTTTCTTAAAATAATTTTTTTTTAAAGATGAACCTCAGCTTGATTTCATGTGTTACGGTGCCCAAATTGAAGGTGATTTGCCTCAGCTGCCTCCCACCTAAAACAGGCCCAGGTGAGTAAATATTCTATTTCTAAAAGCTCACTTCAGTATTCTTAAGATGGCAAAGGAATTCAGATCCATACTATTCAAAAGCACCTTCAGAAATTGGTTGGAACACTTAGGTAAGAATGTGAATGAATACCTTTGTGTTGAGATGGCTGTGATTTTCTAAAGAGTTACTTGCTTTGTTATTTTCTTGACAAGCCTCAGGAAAACTGTCAGATTGAGTCCCAGTATCTGCATAGCCTCAAATTTAATTTGCTCAATCATATATGCCTATGTTTAGGATTGTTCACCTCTTCTCTAAGACCACAAGTTGTTGGTTGGGCTTGGCTTTAAATATAGTCTTTGTTTGCGTATGGTTAAAATAATCCTCCAGAGATATTGCACACCTTCATCTCCTTGTCTGAGGGAATTAGTGAATCAGTCAGAGGCCAATTTAATTTCTCTGTTTCTTTTCCCTTGAGACCTGTTGGCCCTTCTTGTCCCTATTCATCAGCCTTTTCTCCACCTTCATTCTAAATTCCCTAAATGTTTGTGCACACTCATGTGTGTGCATGTGTTGGTATAGTGTGGATCAAATGGCTTTTCTTTCCTCACTGAGTAATAACTGGATTCACAAGGGAGTAAGCCTATGTTCTTAAGTATCTGCACTAATCCTCTTGCCCTGAAGGGAATGGCTCTTGAAATCTTAAAAGTCCTTTATCAGACTAAAATCTATTTCTCTAATCTAGGAACCACCTTGTAATATAAGTATTTGCCATACAAGTGTATTTAACTGACAACAAAATGCCTTATTCATCATAAAGATTTCCAAGTTATCCAAATTTCCCTTCTATTCTACTTGCATTGTCATTTGTGGATGTTACATAAAACAAGTTAGAATCATAAAAGTGAGAATCTAATCGGGTTACTTCCCACATCTACTTGAAAAGTCAAAGGAAGGTATGTTTCTCACTGGTTTTAAGAAAGATTCTTACTCATACAAAATCAATAATTAGACAATATTGTGAGACATCGGGTGAGGGAGGCCAAAGTGACATGAGATAACTTTCTGGCAAACTCAAGTTCTGAAGCGTTGACTGAATTTGATTTTTGTAGAATGGTTAACAACCTGAGGGCATTTCCCAGAGCTGCTAGTTATGTATCAAGGAGTTCTCTGAATTTGGCTAAGCTTATTAGGGATAACATTATCATTTATAAGAAAATCCCATGAGGTTTTTTAAGTACATAGAGTCCTCGAGCAATATGAAAAACACACACAGTGAACTATGAGATAGGCAGTGCTCATTCTCTGGAGAATGACAGGTTGTCTTGACCCAGACTGGATTTGAAGCTCAAGTTCAAGATATTGCAGGGCTGAGTTTTAGATCACTAAGTAATCCCCTCTGTCTCATCTTCTCTGCTCAGCCTGTGTCAGTTTTTTCTTTAAGTACCTGAATTACATTTTTATGTTGCTCTATAAATAAGATGATTGTGACATTTTTAATACATTTACAGTTCATGTAAGTCACTACTCCTTTTACTTAATTGAAAGGTGGGTTAGATCATTCAAATTTTGTAATGTAGTATAGAAAGGAATTTAAATTGAACTCAGACATAAACAACTTTCTTCAAATTTAAGTGCAAATGAAGCATTAGGGCTGTTCAAATCTGAACTCAACACCATCTTTATTTAAGGAACCTACAATCATTATACAGGTTGGGGCAAAAGTAGGTTTACAGTTGTTTGTATGAAAAATAATACAATAATTAATAAGTAATACAAGATTAAACTGCTTTGTGTACTCAGGATTGTAAACCTACTTTTTCCCACCCTGTATAAACTATGAGAGAAATCTACAACCAAATACAATTAATTATTTGCTTTTTAAGGTAGTTACCCCATTTTATTTTTCTTTATTACTCAGGAGCTCATTTGATTGTCTGGTATGCATGTAATTGTTCATTCCACAAACATTAATTTATGCCTGTTATATACCAGGAGTAACTGAAAGCTTGGAGAGACAGGGAAAATAATTATAGTTTCCTCTCTTAAAAAAGAGAAATGTAAAAAGAGTTATGGAACAATGTAAGACAATTACTTTGCCTATCCTGGGGAATGACAAAAGACTTCCTAGAAGAGATGATTCCTGAACTCTGCTTCGAAAGGGAGGAGGTAGGCAAACCAAGGGTAGTGGGCAAGAGGGCACCATTCTGGGAAGTGGGAAAGCTGAACAGGAATGGAGTGTTCATTGTGTGGAAGGGCAGTGACAAGACATAGTTTTTAAGAGATGGCAAGGACCATCATTAAAAAGCCTGATATAACAAACATACTGGTAATTTGGATCCTAATTCAAAATGTATGGGTAGATAAATGTTGGGGAATTTTAAGAAGTAGGAAGACATGATCTGATTTGGGTTTTAGAAAAGTAACTCTGACAACATTATGGAAAATAGATAGGTGTTGGGGAATAAATAGTGCAAAACTGGGAGCATGGAGACCAGTAAGAGATGTCAAAATTCAGCAACCTAGGTGCCCATCAGTAAATGAATGGATCAAAAAACTATGGTACACTTACACAATGGAATTCTATGCGGCAGGAAGAAAGAAGGAGCCCCTACCCTATGCAACAGTATGGATGGAACTGGAGAGCATTATGCTGAGTTAAATAAGCCAGGCGGTGAAAGACAAATACCGTATGATCTCACCTTTAACAGGAACCTAAGCAACAAAACAAACAAGCAAGCAAAATATAACCAAAGACATTGAAATAGAAAACAGGCTGACAGTAACCAGAGGGGAGAGGGTAGGGAATTTCAGGGGGAAAGGGGAAGGGGTCACAGGAACAAATATATAAAGGACACATGGACAAAAACTAAGGGGGGACAAAAAATGGGAGGGAGGAGGGGAGCACTAGGGGGATGGACTGGGATGGGAGTAAAAGACAGAAAACTGTACTTGAATAACAATTAAAATAAAATATTAAAAATAAAATTTTAAAAAAATGATGGCTGTCTCATCTAGACAAGGAGAGGTGGGAAGGTGAGATGCAAAGTAAAGGGAAAAGTCAAGGGTAACTCTTATCTATTGCTTGAGCACCAGGATGGATGGCAATGGTGTTTGCCAAGGTAGGGAACAGAAGATAAGAAGTAATGCTTAGAGTAGAAAAAGAAGTAAGAGAACAATGACATTGAGGTTAGGAGGATGGCACATAATAATAGCATGGTAAATAAAAATTCTTGATTAACATGGTATTGCATTTTTCTTTTAGCAGCCTGTACCTTTCAATTTTTTCTAAATGAAATCTGCTTTAACTGTACCATATTAACATTATATACCTCCATACCTTTTCTTTCTGTTATATCCCATTTCATTCAATTTCTTATCACATTTTCCCCCTTACTTGTAAAGTCCACACTTTTAATTTTCTTTCTGGTGTAACTTTAACAGACCACTTGTCTCTTATATCTTAGTATCCCTGTCTATGTTGTAAGGCTAAATTTTAGCATTAGAAATTCATATACAGTCTCTTTCAACCCAGTCTCTTATTCCATAATTCTTAGGTTTGTCAGGCAGCTTACCCATATCAGACCTTTTCCTTGTCAATGATGTGGTTTGTTCAGCATCAATTTGACTACAGGAAGGGTCCAGCACAGGATCTTCTAAGCCTGAACAATTTGCCCAAAGCTAATAATTAACCCTCGATTCTACCTATGTATTTTCTTTAAAAAGATTAAGAGCCTGGAGGCAGAAAGAGCAGCCAGTGATCAGGCTCACCATCTGTTTCTGGATTGTGAGAAATTTGAGCGCTTTGAATTGTGCTAAAACCTATGGTTTTGTAATAATTGTGTAACAAAACCTTTGATGATTACATAGTAGAATCAATCCCATGACAGATCTATCCAAAAATTTACCTTTTCCCATTATAAAAAAAAAGAAGTAATAGAGATAAAGTAAGGAAACTACAAATCTGAGAAGGTGAACTTCCAAAGTACAACTTCACCTCTTTTTAAAGATTATTTTGCTCCTCAGTCTAAAAGCCCTGTCCTAAGTAACTTTGCATGCATGGATGTGGTTCTTAAGTGAAGCATGAAATCAAAGATGGGACCTAGGATCTGGGCACCTGAGGCTCTTTTCCAGATATCCACTTGGCTTCTTGTTTTTACCTCTGTGCAATGTTTACTTAGATAACACCTTCCTAGCAGGATTTTCCTGGCCACTTTATTTAAAATTGTCCCACTACCCCATTCAACTTTCTCCATTTTCTTTCTTTGCATCATTTTACTCCATAACACTTGATTCATTAAACAAACTATATGTTTCACTTCTTAAATTTTGTTTTATGTTCACCTTTACCTGCCCAACCAGAATGCAGGCTCCTTGAGGCATAGATATGTGTCTCTTTTGTTCATTGCTGTACGTGTAGCCCCTAGGATAGCACTTGACACATGGTACACACCCAATAAATATTTGCTGAATATGTGAGTGGTCAATTGTTTTAGAAATATTTGCATCTCAACATTTCTTCTAAGAAATGTATTTTTATTACTTTTCCTTACATTTAAAAAGAAGTACTGAAACTGTTTTATAATCATAAAATTGTGAACAGAAAGGATATTGCTCTAAGAAAGATGAGAAATATCTTAAGCAGTTGGTCCTAGGGGATCTCCATTGATTGTTTGCTTGTTTGTTTTAAAGAAAGAATCTAAGGAAATTTCATACTGTTTTTTTAAGCATATTTTGTTAATTTTTTAAAATTTATCTTTAGATGGGAAGGGAAAGAGAGAGGGAGAGAAACATCAATGTATGATTGCCTCTTGTGCGTCCCCTGCTGGGAACTGGCCTGCAACCCAGGCATGTGCCCTGACTGGGAATCAAACCGTGGTTGTTTGGTTCCCAAGCCCGCACTCAATCCACTGAGCTACCTACACCAGCCAGGGCTTTCATACTGTTTTCCACAGTGGCTGCACCAGTTTGCATTCCAACCAGCAGTTCACTCGAGTTCCCTTTTTTCCACAACCTCACCAGCACTTGTTGGTTCAACCCACCAATCCCACTTTTGGAAATATATCCAAAAAGTCCCAAAACACCAGTCAGAAAGATATTTGCATTCCTATGTTCATACTAGCATTATTTACAATAGCCAAGATCTGGAAACATCTCATGTCCATCAGTTGATGAGTGGATAAAAAAGCTGTGGTACATTTACATAATGGAATACTACTCAGCTGTAAAAAAAGAATGAACTCTTACCCTTCATGACAGCATGGATGGACTTGGAGAGGATTATTATACTAAGAGAAATAAACCAGTCAGAGAGAGACAAATACCATATGATCTCACTCATATGTGGAATCTAACGAACAAAATAAACTGATGAACAAAATAAAAGCAGAGACATGGATACATGGAACAAACTGATATCAGAGGGTAAGGAGTAGGGGAAGACTGGAGGACATTAAATGAAGTACATATATGCAAAGCTCATGGACATAGACAACAATATGGTGAAGGTTGGGGGTAGACAAGGGTTGGGTGGAGGTGGGAAAATGTGGAGAAAATGGGAGACATCTGTAAATAGCGTCAACAATGAAAAAAGAAAGAAAGAAATCTGTTTCAAACAGTATATGGTTAAAGTAACTGTTAAAACTCTTGGCTTTATAAAATGGATTTTTAACAAGATCTTTTGGATTATTTTATAAAGTATATTCTGGAAACATATATAATGGCCTAAGGGAGGGATCTTGTGAATATCTGGCTTCTGTTTTTAGAAGCATTTTATTCTCATTTGAATTGTTTGGATAATAGTCTCACAGTTGTTCCTCCACTGTCTGTTAGATTTAGAGCTTTTGGAGGAGACCCAGAAAAAAAATGAATGAGTAGGCAGAGTGTTAATTTATTGTATATATGAGCAGAATAATATTAATGTATTAATTTTGGACTCTTGCCAGCTTTTAAGGGGGTGGAGAGTAAAAGCATGCTGTGATCAGGATGGGCTGGTTAAGTAGGCAGAAGAGGCTCTATGACCTCGTCAATTCAGCCCTACTGTGCTTTGTTCAACCTGAGAATTCATGCAGACTCTATTTTATCATTAACTTCAAAACTATAAGACTGAACAAGGGAAGGAGAGAGAACACAGAGAGGAAGAGATTTGGCTTTTAGTCAAAGACCAGCTTTGAGTTCTTCAGAGATCTGAAAATTCTTAGAAATATTTTAAATTTTGGTATGTTCTTATGTTTATTCATTTTTTTCAACAAATAGTTTTGATTGCTTGCTCTGTATCAAACACTATGCTCTATCTAGGTAATGTAAGGATTCACTTATTTTTAAAAATACGTGTTTTGAGCCTGAGGTAGTGTCAGGTACTGTTGCAAACACTAATGATGGAGAAGGGAATGCATCGAAGTCCCTGCTTCCACTGAGCTCACATCACATAATCAGAGAAAGACAATAACTAGGAACTAAAACAAAAACTCACAAATATTATGTCAGGAGCTGACAAGTACTACAGTGGGAAATAAAGCCAGGTAAATGGAATGGAGCAAGGCGTGAGGGTATGGAGATGAGTCTGAGATGAAACAGATAGCAATATTATTTTTAAGGTCATTTTGTGCTGTAGAAAGCTAGCTCTTGTGACAAATGTGAGGGCCAGCTTGAATGGTAATGAGATGGTGGCTGGCATTCAGGTGTCATTGTGATTATACAGGATACAGATGGCAATGGCTGTGCTAAGAGGGTAGCAGTGAGATACAGAAGAGCATAAGTAAATAGGTAGACCTATAGATGTGTATTTATATATCATGTATATAATAGATTAATATATCTTATATATTTATAGAGAGAGAGAGAGTTATAGGGAAGGTATAAGCCATGTAAAAAGGTAGACTAGACAGCACTCCATCATTCCTTAAATCTCGAGCAGGTGCTTAATTCAGGCAATGTGGTAGACACTCAGACTCACAGTTTGTGTGTGTGTAGGTGCACAATATTTTACATAGGAAGGTCTGTTATATATGAAACAACATGGACTGTGTCTGCTGTAGGAAATATTTAGCAAATTTATGAATTGTGCCTGTCATGATTTATGTGTTTCCTCAAAAAGATAATTAATTTCTAGAGTATATTAGTACAGGAAAATGTATTTTCATTTTAGAGTCATGTTTGTACTGTATAAGCAAGTCTTTTCCCTTCAGGACACAGAGCCTGGTCAGCTCTACTTTACTAAAGGTAATAATAAAGATTTCAGACATTCAGTAAGGAGACAATTGCCTTGAGGATGAGGAATTGTTAGCTTATACATAATACAAAAAAATGTACTGATTGTTTCCCACCCACCCTACCCCTTCAAGAATTCAGCCACCAGTTCCTAAACATGCACACACATGCACACACCCATATGAAGTACTTTTTAAAAAGGATTCTCTAGTAGAAAGTGCTTTCTCTTCCCATTAGATTTGATTACTGATCCAGAGTGGAGGGTTCGTCCCTCTCTGACCAGGACACTGATGAGCCTCATGAATTGAAATTTATGTCTTCTGATGTTACTGATGTGCCACCAGGCTCCTGTGAATTATCACAGCCACCAAATGAATTTTATAGTCCATTGGGGGCTGTCCATGCTTGTTAAGGTGATATTTCCATCTCTTGCATAGCATGGAATCACATCTCCTCCTTGGTTAATAATCATAGTACTGAATCCCAACCCTCTATCTTTTGCTTCTTTAAATGGTCTCTACATTATACATCCTCTATTTCTTAGAAAACCAGTCAAAAGATGGCATTATGATCAAACCCTAATGGCCCTGTTGATTACTTCTATTGTGTATCATCTTCCCACTACTGGTTTTTTAACATGTATTTCTTAGATGGATTTGCTCTATTTCTATCTGGCTTTTCCCTAGTTCTATTCTTCTTTTACTAGTTTCTATTATTTTCTACTTTTCTTTCTTCCTTATTCTATTAAAATCACTCTGCTGGGAGATTTACTTATATCACTGAATTTAATTCTTTCAAGACTCTCTAAGTAGGTATTTCTATTCCGATATAATAGATGCAAGAAGGTTGCCCAAGGTCATGCAGGCAATAGGAGAAAAAGCCAGAATTCAACTTGTGATTATAAAACTCCAAAGGCTATGCTTTTTTATATCCAATACCATTTCTTGAAAAAGTCATTTCCCCTCATTCTTCTAAACCTCACTCTAGCATTCTCAGTATCTTACAGCAAACTCTCCTGGGAGAGGAAAACAGCACTACAATATTCACCCCAGTGCCTGTCCAGCTGCTTTCCTGAAGCTTTCCAGCAATACGAAAAGATTAAAAAGACATACAATTTGGACTTAGGAAATATGCTTTTGAGTATAGTTCTCACACCCACTAGTTAGGTGATCTGGGCAAATTCCTCCCAAGTACAAAATGACATGGTGATACTTGTAAGATCTTGGAGCTGTGGAAAGATAAAATTAAGCTGGTTAGAGGTGTTCATTGCAAGCTGATTGACCCAAAGGTATAAAGTGGATGAAGGTCAATGGCTTGGATAGAAGCCATTGGGCATCTTAGTGGGCATCTTAGAAGCCCACTAAGATATTTCAGAGTTTCTGCAAATCAGATTGTAGAGAATACCTGGGTCCCTGTCTTTCTTAGGCCATGTTTGTGCAAACCACTTAACATATTGTTCTAAAGTTCTTTTGTTTTTTTGAAGTATACCAAAGTCCAGTTTTTCTGTTTACAACACAGGAAATATGACTGATATCACATCCAATTTGCAACTCCCAGGAGTTTGATTCAAATTAGATGTTACTCTGGGGCCAAAATGGCTAAATTGAGTAGATTTGAGGAGTTTGCTTGTGAGACCATATGGTTGTCTCATTTAGTAAGGGGTTGGATCCTAGAGATATTATTATATTCTGTGCCCCTCTCTTTGCCTGGCATTCCTAGGTGGGCCAGAAAGCTGCATATTCACTAGAGGATATCCCAGGGCCAGAGGTAACTCAGACCTGAAGTAAATCTGAGAGACAGCTCCAAATGACAAGGATTCCCTGATCTTTCGTAGCTCCACAGAGTAGGGGACCCTGGAGTAACCAGTTCTGAGATGGATTACTGTTCAGAACAACTTAGATTCTCCTTAGGGCTGCCCCTGTTGATAAGGAAAAATAGAGAGAGGCACACATTCTAACTACTGGGGCTAACTCTGACAGTATGAGGCTGTACTGTCAGAGGTAAAGTGTGTCTCATTGCAATGCAAGCTTAATTGCAGACTTTTGACTAAATCCTCTAAGTCTCTACCTTTGAAGATCATCAAGCTCTAGCCACTGAATGAAACAAGAAAAAGATACATTCTCCTGGGAATTTACTTTTTTCTCTATCATAATTTGCCTGGTGAGGAATTCTTTAAAACACTTACAGTGAATGTTGTTTTCTTAAGGTAAATTTCAACATTTTTTTATCAGTATAATTTTATTTTGTTTTGGGGGGTTAAACATTTTATTATTATTGTTTTTATTTTTTCATATTTCTCTCTATTTTTTATTGTTGTTCAAGTACGGTTATCTCCATTTCCCCACCACCACTCGCCCCCATCTTAGCCATCCCCACCTTGCACCCTTGATACTACCCTCCTTTGGCTTTGTCCTTGTGTCCTTTATACATGTTCCTTGATGACCCTTCACTCAAATTTTAGATTGGTTTTGTTTTTGTAAAAAACAGAGATGGTGTGTGTGTGTGTGCGCGCGTGTGCGTGTGTGTGATGCTTTAGTCCTGATTTGTACTTACAATAAATTGAAATCTTTTCAATTTGGGTGGGAGATGACTAGAGAATATCTGATTTCCCCTCAATCAGTACCATTGCTAAAATATTCTCTGAATGAATCTCTTTTTTATTGTTTACCCGTGATAAGCTATACACTTGAGGCTGTGCCATATGTGAAGAAATGAATACTCCCTTCATTTGCAGAGATATTTGGTCTACTAAGGGTGCAATGATTTCTGGATAATACATAAAGTCAAGATCCAGATGGCTTGCCAATATTAAAGATCTATTTTAGGTATATAATTTTCAGGTCTTAACTCATGGCCCCTAAGCTAAATCCAAATGCAAATTAATTATTATGTTTTTCTAAATTCCCTCAGACGATTTTACTAGGATACAGCACTCTTCCCTTTTTCTGGGTGGAAGTTCTGTTGCTGCTATTAAACATCTGCTCATGCCTGTCTGAGGGGTGTGTTAATAGATCCTAACCATTACTCATGTATATCATTAGTTGCATGAGACTTAGGTAATTCATGCTTTGAAAAAAATAAAATGAAAGATATTTAAGTCCCTAGATTGAAAGACTGTATAAAATTGTAGCATTTCATAGTTTCTATGAAGAAAAAATAGCCTTGGTATGAAAAAGAAGTTAAAGGGGAAAAGGGTAAAGTGGGGGTGTATTCTATGTAGGTTCATTGACCATATGGCTCGCATCCATGACTGCATATTAGAATCACCTACGATGCTTTTAAAAAGACCAATACCCTGGTGACAACCTAGACCATTTAAATGAAGATATCTGGAGGTGGGGCCTGAGAATTAATATTTTAAAATAGCTTCCTGTGATTCTAGTCCATAGTTGGAACTGAGTACACTCGTTTAATTCCTGTATCAAGTGACTCAAGAATGAGTATCACTATCTACCTTTGATTTTACAGGATTAGCTTAGAGAAGAAAAAATAATACCTTAGAAAAAGATAATGTATGCCTTAAATTGACCATGCAGACTGGGTAAATAAACCTAATCTTAAAATTCCTAAACATGCAACCACGCTGTTTCCTCCAAGACATTCTTACCTTCGTTGCATACATGCAATGATCAATTACTCTTCCTTAAGATGTTTCTACGATGCTTTCCTTTTCTTTTGTAAGAACTACTACAATTAGAAGCTCTTTTGAATCTTGTCATAGCACTTAATCCCACTTTTGGTTATTTCAGATGACTACACATCCCCCTGGAAAGAAAACACAACATATTACTTGATGAGACAAATCAGAATTCAAAATGTCTCTTCAGTCTGGAGCTTCTAAAGACTTTGAAAAAGATCAAATGCATGTGAATTCATCGACTGAAATTGTTATTATGGGACATGACCAGGCCAGGTCTGCCATGTGTTAGTGGCAGCCACATCTGTACCTTACCAAGGAAGGCCCTTCTCATTTGATCCTCACTGTAACTCTGTGAAGTAGCATGAAATGGGAATTTTTATACCCATTGCACTGATGAGGAAACTGAACCCTAGAACTAGTCAATGGCTTTTCAAGTATAATTTTACCTCACTGGTATCTGCAGCCCAGTGCTTCTCTAATGATTTTTTCCCTTTATATTTATACTGGCACTCGCTTGTATATAGAAAAGCTATTTCTTTTTATATGTTCACTTTGCACTCAGCCTCCTGTCAAACTTCTCTTACTTGTCCAATCCTTTTCCAGTTTTTCCCCCTCTGGTTTTCCTGGCACATAAACATAGTGTCTCTAAATAATGACAATGTTGCTTTCACTTTATTACTAAAACATCTTATTTCTTCATCTTGCCTATTTAGAGTGATCACAGATTATAGAAAAGTGTTAAGTATTTTTGATACTGGATGCTGTTTTCTTGGTACTAACTTTATAAGGAATACATCAAAATATTTCACACCTAAATGTGATCCTGGATTTTAGTTTGAGAGAAAGAAATCTCTAGGTATTTATGTGTTGGTTATACATGAACTTATAAGGCATATGCATGTATAAAATGCAATGTGAACAAAAATCCAGCACTGACAACTAAACCTGTAATCCTACTTGCAACTAAAAGACAAACCACCCAATTTAAAAAATGGGTAACAGACTTGAATAGGTAGACATTTCTCCAAAGAAAATGTACAATGGCCAATAAGTACATGAAAAGGAGCACAACATTCTTTGTCATAAAGGAAATGCAATCAAAACCACAATGAGACACTACTTCATACACACTAGGAAGGTATAATTTTTAATAGAAAATAAGAATGTTGTTGAGGATATAGACAAATTGCAAACCTTATACACTGCTGGTGGGAATGTACAAGGGTGTAGCCACTGTGGAAAACAGTTTGATAGCTCCTTAAATTTTTTAAAATATTTTATTTATTTATTTTTAGATAGAGGGGATGGGAAGGAGAAAGATTGGGAGAGAAACATCAATGTGTGGTTGCCTCTCACGTGTCCCCCATTGGGGACCTGGCCTGCAACCCAGGCATGTGCCTTGACTGGGAATCTAACCAGTGACCCTTTGCTTCACAGGCCCGTGCTCAATCCACTGAGCTACACCAGCCAGGGCAGCTCCTTAAAATTTTAAATATTGAATTACCATATGCCCCAGCAATTCCATGCCTTGGTGTATACCTCAACATAAAGATGTTCTAGACTGAATTATCTCTCCCCACTCCCCCAATTCATGTGTTGAAGTTCTAACCCCAATGTGACTATGTTTGGAAGTAGAGATTTAAAGAGGTGATTGAGCTTAAATAAGGTTATAGGCCCTAAGCCAATATGCCTGCTGTCCTTTTAAGAAGAGAGAGATATAAAGGATATAAACCCACATAGAAAAGGCCATGTGAGGATGCAGTGACAAGGTACCATCTGCTAACCAAGGAGAGACACCCCAGGAAAAACTAGCCCTGCTGGCACCTTACTTTGGTCTCCCAACCTCCAGAACTGTGAGAAAATAAAATTCTGTTGTTTATGCAATCCAATATATGGTATTTTGTTACAGCAGTCTTAGCAGACTGATACAGATATTTAAGCAAAAAATTGTACATGACATTTATAGCAACAGTACTTACAATAACCAAAAGGTAGAAACAACGCAAATGTCCACCAACTAATAAGTGGATAAACAAAACATTGTATCTCCATACAATGGAATATTATTCAGCCATAAAAAAGAATTAAGTAGAGGTACATACTACTAATACAACATGGATAAATCTGAAAACTGTGTACTAAATGCAAGAAGTCGGACACAAAGGGTCATGTGTTGGATGATTTCATTTATATACAAAATCCAGAATAGGCCAACCCACAAGGACAAGACTGCAGATTAGTGGGTACCAGAGACCAAGGGGAGAAAATAAGGAGTGATCAGTTAATGGGTACAGGATTTCTATTGGGTGATTAAGGTATTTTAGAACTAGATAAAGATGATCCTACATTACAAAACATTGTTAATGTAGCAAATGGCACTGAATTATATACTTCAAGTGCATAAAATGATGAGTTATGTGAATTTTGAGTTAATTAAAAGGGGAATAAAGCACTGGCAATAAGTATACATGATCCCAAATGATAAAAACAATTGAAAATATTATCCATATATTTTATTCAAAATTTTTCCTAATTAGAAAGGCATGCATATTTTAATATATGTTTAACATTTTCTGATATATTTTATATTTGACTTTTTAATATGGTGAACAGTATTAGTAGATTTGCTTGTTTGAAACACCCTTGCTTTGAATCCTGCTATGAACCTCAGTTTATGTTCTGCTACATGCTTTTGAGTAATATTCTATTTAGTATTTTGCATCTATAGCCATAAAATTTATCTAAATTTCCTGTGTTTTTCTGGCATTGGTTTGACAAGTTTTTATATCATTGTTTTCTTAGCTTTGTAAGGAGAACTCGCAAATTACATTCTAATTTATGTTCAAAAGAATAAGATTTTCCCCTAAGTGACAAAGATGGAAGTGTTTTTTGGGGTCTGGTTTGTTTGCTTGTTTATTTTTGACATTGGTAATGCAGGCGGTTCATGGCAAGATCCATGATTTGGGTAGTTTTTTGACAACTTTTTCAGTTTTTCTCTATAGCAAACAGCTTGTTAGGTTCTCCAGCTCTTCTGGGTGATTTTTTTAAGGTATCACTCAATGAATTTTCACTGAACAGAACTTGGTAACTGACAAATACACAACAATTTTGATAAATACACAAAAGCTTTCCAGCATTCTAGAAGCCTTTTAGCACCCATTCTAGTTGCTACCCACTCCCAAGGGAAACTTCTGTTGTTACTTCTGTCACTATACATTTATTCTGCCAATTTTGGTACCTCATATAAATGGAATTACACACTAAATACTCTTTGTGTCTAAGTTATTTTCTCTCGACATTATAGTTGTGAGATTCATTCACCTTACTCTGAGGTTTGTTTGTTGTTGTTGCTGTGTAGCATTCCGCTCTGTAAAATTGTGAAATTACTATAATATACCTATTATTCCGTTAAACATTTTGGGTATTTTTCAGTTAAAGACTTTTGTAATTGTTTCTATTCTTCATATTCTATTATTTGTTTATCTTAACTTACAAACCTATTTTTGTTGAATAAACACCTAGAAGTAAACTTGCTCAATGGTAGAATGTGTTCATTCGGGTATCGTAGATACTGTGAAACAGCTTTCCAAATGGCTATACTAATGTATATTTTTGCCAGCAGTGTATGAGACTTCCAATTGCTGTAATTACTTACCAACCCTTGGTAATTTCTGTTTTTAAAGGCAGTCATTTTGTCATGTTGGTATTGCTAGGTATTGTGGTTTAATTTGCATTTTGGGAATGACTAATGAAATTGAACACCTTTTAATATGTTTATGGGCCATTTAGATAGCTTTTTCTATGAAGTTTTGTTAAATCATTTGGCCAGATTATCTATTGAATTATCTTTTTCCTTATTGATTTTAGAAATTATATATGTATTATGATTATGATTTCCGAACTCTGTTTTTATAAGACATTACAAATATCTTCCCCTAGTCTGTAGGTTGCCATTTTACTCCCTTTTTGAGTAACACTATTTCTAATTTTTTATGTTACTCCTTTTATTCTAGGTCAGTTTTGCATTCTATGCAAGTTTGCCAGTATATGTATATATATATTAATTCATTCATTCATGAACAAATACTTATCAACAACCAGAGCAAGGAACAACACAGACAAATTCTTTGCTCCACAAAGAGCAAGTGTGTATATATGTGTGTATGTGTGTATGTATGTATATATGTGTATATATGTATATATATACATACGTTTATATGTGAAAGCCTCTTATGCTTCTTACATATTTTTAGTGTCTTTTATATCTGTGAATAATTTCCTATATTTATTTCTAATTTAAAATTTTTGTATTACTTTTTCCATTATTTCATTCTGCCCCTTCAAAAACACAGTCTTCAGATTTATTTAATTATTTTATAGTTTTTGATGTATTAATTTTTATTTGGCTTTTATCTTTATAAAATACATTTCTGTTACTTTCATTAATATAATTTGTTGCTTTAATTTCTTGAGTTGAATAATTAATCCATGTATTTCTATTCTTTGTTTTTAAAAATGTAAGGATTTAATTGTATAACGTTCTTTCAAGCACAGCTTTCTTCATATTCCTTGGATAGGATATATAATGCTTTTATAGTTATTATTGTATGATGTAACTATTTTTTTAAAAATAGGGGAGGTGGGAGAGAATAATATAGGAAAACAAAATTTTGAATTCTGGTATGTTTTCTCAGAAGAGTTTTCTCATCAAATTCAACACATTCTCCGCCACGGTGGCATGTCTTCACTGTTTTGGCTCTGCCTTCTCAATCAGTGGCACATGCTCCCAATTCACTTGACAATGCACAGCCTTCTGTGTGGTGCTTCAGTATTTACCCACCTGCTTTTTCCTGCCTCTTATCTATATTTTCTCTGCCAACATTGCATGAGGGAACTATCTTCACCTCAACCCCAAGGAAAGGGGCACTGGTATGTTCCTGTGGCCCACTTGTGAAGACTTCAGTGAGAGACTGCTTTTGATCTGTGCATCTGTGAAATATTCTTCATAAGTTTTGGATTGAAACTGTTGCTATTTGCTAGTTTCATAACAAATGGGGTTTTCTTCCCTGTTCACTTGTCTTTCAGTTTTCAGTTTGCTCTGTGGAGAGCAGAGAATAATCCCTAACCTGACATCTTCATGGAAACTTCTGTAGTGTGTTAGTTTACAAGTAAATGTTATTAATATTATTTTTATCAAAAACCACAACATAATTATTTTAAATGAGTGATTTTAAAAGAGGTTTTGTGTTTCTACATTTTATATTATTATTTAACGAGGTGATCTCTCTCTCTCTCTTTCTCTCTTTCTCTCTCTCCCATACTCTCACTGTACCTTCTAGTAAAACAAAGGGAAACAGTACAATACATGTGTATTTGTGAATAATTTTAATGAGATCATAAGAGAACATTTGATTATATACATTAACTACTCATTTGGAGCATCCAACTCAAATTAAACCCCATTTATTTGAATTTTCCCCAAATTATGTAACAAGCCTGGTTTTCATAACAAGTCCTGTCTGATCCCCTCTGATTAAGATATCTCACAGTTCCTAATCACTTTTTTATTAATTTGTTGCAATGAACTTATAAACCTAATTTTTTTAGTATAGATGCTTCTTGTGGTTTTCAAACAGAACACTGACAAGAAATATATTTCTCTTTAATTCATATATCTACTCAGGACTGTTTATTGAACTGTTTATTTTTTGATATAAAACAGAAATTAGTAATAGCTAATATTTTATGTATTACATATATTCAATAATCTGAGTTAATTATAATAATGTGAGGTTTATAGAATGCTTTTACCAATGTGTTTTAATCTTCAACTACTCTTTAAAATAACATTGTATTTCTATTTACAAAAATTGAAGCTCAGCAATGTTAAATTATTAATCTATAAACTTTATGCTGTGAAATAGATACTACTATGATAGTTACTAATCATTTTAAGTAACCAATGAAGAAATGGATGGTACTTTTCTAAAGGTCATATATTTAGTGAGGGGCAAAACCAGGTCTCATCTCTAAACCTTATGCTCTACCCCCAGTTTTATTGAGACATAATTCACAAATTACATTGTTGTAAATTTAACGTGTACAACCAGTTGATTTGATACATTTATATTCTGAAAAATTATTACAACCATATTTTTTAGCTAACACCCATAAACTATGATATAATTATTATTTCTGTTTTGTACTGAGATCTTTTAGGATTTACTCTCAGTAAATTTAAGTACATGATACAGTATTAGCAACAAAGATCACTATGTTGTATGTTAGCTTTCAAGAATTTATTCATCTTCTAACTGGAAGTTTATACTCTTTTACCAATATCTCCCCTTTTCTCTCCCTACTCAGCACCTAATAACCACCATACTAGTCTTCATTTCAATAAGTTCAGTGCTTTTAGAGTCTATATATAGGTAATGTCATACAGTAGTTATCTTTGACTTAATTCACTTAGCATAATGTCCTCAAGTTCTATACATATTGTCACAAATGGAGGGATGTCCTTCTTTCTCGTGGCTTAATAATATTCCATTGTGTGTATATACCACATCTTCTATGTCCATTTATATAATGATAAACACTTAGGTTGTTTCCATGCCTCAGCTATTATGATTAATGCTACAGTGAACATGAGAATGCAGATGTTTCTTTAGGATCCTACATTTAATTTATTTGAATATATACCCAAAACTGCGATCAATGGATCAGATGTTAGAACTATTTTTAATTTTGGAGGAACCTCCCTACTCTTTTCTAGAATGGTTGCACCAATTTACATTCCCACCAACAGTGCAGTAAGTTTCCCTCTTCTTCACATCCTCAGCAGCATTAGTTATCGAATCTTTTTGATGACAGCCATTCTAGCAAGTATAAGGTAATACCATATCATTGTGCTTTTGATTTGCATTTCCTTAGTGATTAGTAATGTTGAGCACCTTTCTTCATGTAGCTGTTGGCCATTTGTATATCTTCTTTGGATAAATCTCATCATTTTGAATTCTACACTAATTTGTAGGTGCTGAGAGGGGGAAAATGTCCCAAGGAAAAGGGGAGAGATTGAGGATATAGCAATAGAATGCATTTGCTATTGTTTTAATTCCATATGTGGTTAGTAGGAGAAAAATTACAGATGGGTCTGGAAAAGGGAGTGGGACAGTAGCATATGTGTGTGCACGTGTGTATGGGGGAGATTGGATTATGCTTGAAATAAAATGAAAAGAATTATAAAGAGAAATGTCATGTGAAATTGTGTGTTTCTGTTCTGACTGCAAAGTAGAAAATAGATTTAAGGAGAGTAACACCGATGATAAAGAGACCAATCAATTATTTTAGTGCTCCGGGGGAAATATGATGTTGCCTTGGACAACAGTGGTGACAGTTACAATGAAGAGAAGCAGAAAGACTTGAGGGATTGATGGGCTAGATTCCATAGGATTCTCTTATTGATTAGATTGAGGGAATGACAGAGTGATTGGAGTCCAGTATAACAACTATATATCAAACTTGAATAATTATTGGGATGGTGATAAATAGAAGTAAATTTGTTTCAGGCAGATAATTTTATCTTTGACATGTGGATTTCCTGAAGTGCTTGTGCGTAAGCACTTAAGCAGTTGGAGATTCATGCCTGGAGCTCAGGCAATAGCTGGTATGTGTGTGTGTTAGTCATCTGCATACATTTGGCAGTCGATGCCAGGAGACTAGAAAGAACTGTCCTATGAGGTTTCTAGGAGTGACAAAAGCAGAAGAACCAGGACCAGTACCGATATTAAAGGATCACTAAAGGAAGCAGACCATGCACATGAGATTAAGAAAGAGCAGCCAGAAAAGGTATGGCCACAGAAGCTGAGAGTCAGAGTTCAGCCTAAGACATGGAGCCAGACAAGACATTGGATTTGGTAGAGAAACCCAAGAATGTTGAAAAATCTTCCTTTCCTTTCCTTTTATTTTTTTCCATTGAGAAAAAGAGTATCTACAGTGTCTCCTCAGATCACCCTTTATTCTTATAATTTTTCATATTTACCTTAGTTGTTTGTTTTTATCTATGGTTCTGCCAATGAGTATTGACTTCATTCAAGAAGGCACACTCCAAAGTCTGTGTGGTCCTAGGATTGCCCTAGAGGGTGTATACTCTGTAGATGTTTCTGAAAGATCAAATTCTCAGATCAGTGCATCTGTGAACAAAGATACTTTTCTCTTGATAATATTGGTCAACTCACACTGCATTAGTTTGATGAGTTATTTTGTAGGGGGGAAAAGCCTGTCTTACCAAAAACATTTTTGTCTTGAGGAGTGAAGAAGAAAGGACAAAAGAAAATAAAGAAGAAAAATCTGTCTTGTGGGGGGGGGTGCTCTACTCACAGGCACGCCCCCCCCCACCCCTGTCCGCTGTGGATGAACATAATGCTACCAAGACATGATTTGCTTGGGGAGGAAATGTGGTCAATCTCTCAAGGGAGAAAGACCACGAGTCCTTACCTCAATGGTATTAGGTTCATAACACACGGGGATACAGGTAAGGCTCATCAATCAATGTCAAGCAGTAAGGGTCAAACAATAGATAACAAAGAACTCTGAGGGCCTATTTTGAGTCAGGGTCAGATAGCTAAAGAGCCATAAAACTTTGAGGAACAAACTCATTTCTTGCTTGGATCCTTATTTAATTGAAAGCATTCTAAACAAAAGCAGGTTTCACAGGATTTTACATATTCTTTCTTATGGGAATCACCCCAGAAACCACTCTAGCTGGCAGAGGGCTGCACCCTCTCCCTGTCAAGATTCAGGCTTAAGTGGATTAGATCCAGGAGGCACTTCTCCCAGAGCTCCTCCCAGATGGAAAGAGGACTCAGATCATGTCAAAATAGCCAGGGTGTTTGAGGGTACTTCCCCCTCACGTTGCTGCAGCCCCAGAGTCCTTTCTTGATGGCCTCCCACATGATCGTGTCTGCTTGGGTTGCCCCTCCTCTGAGGGCTCCTACCCATAGACTCTGACTAACCAACCAAGCATTGGGAGCTGGAGATGGCAGAGGCAGTGCTCTTGCCAGGGAGATAAGCTTTGTTTCCTCAGTGGCTCACAGTCCAGGGGTTGCTCACTCGGCCTTAGCCATGGGGGGTAGTTACAACTCCTGAAGCCACGCAGAGCAGTTCCCAACACTGTCTTATTACTCTGAGTGTATATGGAGAGATTGTAGAAGAAATGTGGTTAGAAGTACTAGTTATTCATAGATAGAGCTCAGATGTGTTATACCCCAGGTAATCCCAATGCATTTCTAGGCACCGACTTGAAGTTATACTTTTAAGTAAATAGTGTGTCTTATATTTTAAATGAAATGACATATGTTATTGTTATTATTATTGTTATTTCTATTAGATGTATTTGCTCTCAAAAAGCAGATTGAAGCCAGTTTTATGTAATTTTCTAACTTCTAATTTAACTCTATAGGCACTCCAGTTTAACAAACACTTTGCACCATGATAATTCTAAATTAAAAAATACGACTGTTGATATTGTTCTATCATTTCAAATCTATGCGCTGACCACTCTTAAATTTTTCTTTTTGCTTTGCCTAACCTTATATGTTTCTCAGCCATTCTGATAGTTTGTATATATGAAGAAGGAGGTGGAGGTGACTGGTACTGCTGTTTTTCCCTTTTCTGAGTCCTGATCATTTCTTATTTCATTTTTTACCTTCATTTCCATGTATTTCCTCCTCCTTATTTTCATAGAAGGAGCGGCGGGGGGAGAGAGGCGGGGAGTGGGAAGAGAAAGCTTTTAATATTCTTTTAAAAAAACTTTGAAATGATACCATCTCTGTCACTTCACTCTCACCTTTTAAATTATAAACTAAAATAAAAATTGGCATATTGATAAAAGCTTCCAAGGCTGCTGCCTGCTGCTTTCTGGTGATTAGGTACAAGAAGGTGGCCTTTTTCAATTCAGATTAAAAAAATATGCAAATGATGATATTTAAACCAAAATGACAGTGCAGCAGAAGAGGGAAGGACACATTTATTCCCTTTTCTTCCCCACCCTTTCTTTTTTGTATGGCTATGTGGGTACCAATTTAAAACTTAAAATTTAAAATGAGGAGTTGAAGATTATGGAAAAGTTCATACACAGCTGCATACATACCAGTTCTCTACCTTGGAAAGAAAATACTCCTGACCTGGCTCAAATATTCTAAATTGTTCCTTCTTTATTGAGAAGGTACCTTAGGTTTGTGACTTTTCTACATGGACAAAAATTTGACATATTATGAGTACCTGTTTTGGGCCAATCTTTATGCTGAGATTTTAAACATAACTTTTCACTTACTCCTTATGGTAATCCCCTAAAGTAGGCATTCTTATCCTTACTTGCATAGTGAAGAAACAACAATATAGTGATACCAAGCATCCAACATTAACATATCCAAGATCACTCAGTAGAAAGTGAGAGATGAGGACTGTGTGTTTGACTTTAAGTACCATTGTCACCACACAAGAAAAGAGATAGATAAGCCCAGAGTGGAAATTAATGAATAGTCAATGTCTCTGTTCATGAGCTTGTTTCTGAGCATAGCTGAAGACTAAAAAGAATTGTCATGTCTATTTCAGTCACTCCCAATCAACAATATGGGTGCAACCCAGAAGACTATGTACAAATACTGTACAGAGACTGGAGGATCATAGAGATAACTTCTCACTGGCATGCATAGAGATTTTGTGGCCACTCTAGAGTCTGAGTCTGAGCTTTGGAAGTCCATCATCTACTCTGACATATTTATAGTTACAGACAATTTAATATGTCACCCAATAAACTGATGCAATCACGAGTTATAATATGCGTACAGGCCAGGAATTGGGTTTTGGTGGCGTAAACAAGAATCTTGAAACTTTGACTTCACAAGTGCTGTGAATGTTTTGAAACTTAATGAGTAAAATAATAGAGTGTAAATATAGTTTACCCACAGACCTCAGCTAGACAAGATTGATGTGTGAATATGTATAAATATATTTAGATGTGTGTTTTTCTGAACAAAAAGAGGCAGAATGAAGAACTGGAAATCTGGAATGGGTGAAATTGTCCAAACAATAGCTACATGTATTGAGTGAAAGGCAGCCAGACTGCTCAAATTCCAAATTCTAATTTTTAGGGTGTCTTAGGCCTTAAAGTGACACTAACTGAGATTCCAAGGACAGTTCAGCCTTCGGGATACAAGCAGTCTCCCTGGGAAGCCCTGGGTCACTTGCATTTCCTGCTGGATGTAGAAGTGGGCATGGGGACTCATTTTCTCACCAGGAAAGCTAATACTAACTGATTTAGGATTAAATTTTCTCAAGCTCCTGATATCACTTAAAGATTAAATATTTAATTAAAACTTTAGGGAAAGGAAGGAAGGAAGGACACGGGGTCACCTTAAAGATTTGGTACGTGCTTCTTCGGGCAAATGGCTAAATGACTACAGCATGGATACTTCTGATGATGTTTAAAGGGCCACAGTTTCTGTTTATACTTCATTGCCTCATTATTCAGCAGCTATAATGAAACTACCATTTTGTGATTTCTTTTCCCACAAACTACAATCCTTCACACGGAGGGAGGTAGAAGTCTATCTCTGTAGTTTAAAAGGAAATATTTGAGTAGCATTAGACATCTGTGCCTTTCATGTTAGCCATGTGGAAGAGACAAAACAAGGAGATAGGAGAAATGGGTAACTGGTGCTTCACCTATTGTGAAGACCATGGGAACCCCAGCGACCCCCTCTAGAGACAACATATCCCTTTATTCTTTAATCAAAGAGAATTATCATGTTGAAAGTCTAAACTCCTTCAGCAAGCGAGAGACCTGATGGGGCTTTTTTGGTCTTTCATCATTCACTGCTGTTTGATATGAGAGCCTTTTGAGAGGTCAGCAGCTTGACACCAGGAACTTAATACTTTGTCCACCACTCCATCCATTCTTTTTTCTCCTCCTTTACCCAATTGCAATGGGTAGAATGAGAATGAAGCTTTGTGAATTTGGGATATGATTGAGCAAGTTTTACAGTAGAGAGGAAATGGAAATAGTCATCAGGTATCAAGTATAACTTCGTGTTACAAGCCTTAATAATCTGTGAGATACAAATGACATGCTATTTTGGACAAGAATGACCCAGAATCTACTTAACACATTTCTAGTTCTTATACTAACAACAAGTAATCTTTTTGAAGATTCTAACTAAGTGCAGCAAGGATACAAGGCCCCTATGGTACTCTTTTTCCTTATGATTCTTTTAAGGTCAGAATGAGTACTATGACCTAGGCTCTGTGGCTGCCTACCGTGTTCTATGGTGCTCACATCTCTCACTTCATTAGTTTACTAGAAAATACCTTCCCAGAACTGTATTTATCATATGTATAGTGAAGTATCTGATTTGAAATTAAACACAGAGTAATGCAACATGGATGGGGCTTTTTCTTTTCCTTTCTCCCTTCCTATTTAACACCCAGAAGTCCCTTTACTTCATCAAAATGGAGAGTTAGCTTCTAAAGGTAAACACTTTGAGATGAATAGAGCTATTGAAGCATATTTAAAGTATGGTTTTCTTGGGGGAAACAAAGTAACCCAAATTTCAACTGAGAAAAGTTAGTTTTTTTAAAATCTTCACCCAATGATATATTTAATATATTTATTGATTTGAGAGAGAGAGAGAGAAATATTGATGTGTGAGAGATACATGCCCCAACCAGTAATCAAACCCGCAATCCAGGTATTTGTTCTGACTAGGAATCGAACCCTCAAACTCATGCTGTCCAGGACAATACTCCAATCAACTGAGCCAACTGGCCAGGGAGTAAAGTTAAGTTTTTTAATGACCATTGACAGTTTCTGTCATTTGCTATTATGTGATGTTCTTATTCAAAGCAATTCCTGGATACCATCCTACATAATGCTTTGATTTCCAAGAGGATATAGAGAAAATGGCCTGTCCTTGGTGTTTAGAGCCATTCTATCACTCCCTTCATTCTTCTAGGGAAAATGACCAACACTTGCAATTTCCTGAGACTCTATCAATGTTATTTAAATGACTAGATGAAAATGATATTGTACTTAGCTTGCTCTTTCTGTATATTTCTCTCTCTTGTCCTAAAAGAGAAAAAGTATTTGCTCTCTGTGCTGATTCAATTACAGGAGACCCTAACGAGACAGCCTTGGAATTTGCTTTCACAAACACATTGCCATGTTTAGACATTAGCAGAATTATAAGGTTCCTAGTGATCGTTTGTGCTTAAAGACAGTTGTGGCTTACATTTATGGCCAATTTTGGATTTATTTCCATTGTTCCTATTTACCTGCCCTCGTTCAGAGGCTAAGCATTTTTCTTGCTTCTCTTCAACACCCATTATTTTTTCCTTTTACTTTCCATCATCCCAGATATTTAAAGTATAGTGAGAGATGTTTAGCTTTTAATATTATTAAGACATTAAAATTGTCACTCTTATCCTACATAATACTGCTCTTTTTTTTTTTCATAAAATCACCAGTCATGCCATTTGTTCTCAGAAATCTTTTATCATCTCATGCTACCCTTCATTAACTTTTAAATGAAGTACAAATTTAACCAGGTATTCAAGGTCTTTCATAACAAAGTTTATCTCTGATCTTAGTCAATAGCATTACGTCCATGTATACTTTATCCACTTCACAATTTGCCTATAAAGTGTGTCCTGTGTCCCTATCAATGATTTCCTGATTGCTTTTGTGATTTCCACTGTCTAAAATAACTTATCAACTGATAAAATTTGCTCTTTCAAGATCCAGCTCTAAAGCCATATCAGCCAGAAAACCTTTTATTCAGTCCAGCTGGACTTCCTTTCTTCTTTCCATGGGCAATACACTTTTATTGATGAATCACTGTATGAGCATTAGCTGCTGGAAATACAATGGTGAGTCATTTAGCAATAGGAGTTTTGTGCCTTCAGGATTTTTTAAGCCCAGGAAGAGGTTAATGAGAAGCAGAGGAATGTGCAACAGGTGTTGTAATGGAGAAACCACAAGGTTCTATGGGGACACATAGAAAGGGAACTTAGCCCGGTCTTAAGCAATGAAACAAAGATTCAAAGAAAAAATGACTTCTAAGCCCACACTGAAATAACAATTCAGCACGTGTCAGGATGATGAATAAGGAAGAGGAAGGAAGTTTCCATGTAGATGGAAAATATGTGTCAAAACCCAAAGGTGAGAAAAGGCATAAAATATTTGAGGAGTACACAGGATTTCCAAATAATCTTAGCATAGAACAAGTGAAAGAACTGATGAAGGCTGACACTGAGAGAAAAGTAGGGGCTTTTAATAGTTGTTACTGAATTACAATAGGAAAGTTTATCCAGTAAGAAAATAGATTTACAGAATGAGAAAGAGGGAGATAATAGTTCAAAATATTAGATTAGGCCCTGGCTGGCGTAGCTCAGTGGATTGAGCACGGGCCTGCGAACCAAATGATCGGGGTTCAATTCCCAGTCAGGGCACATACCTGGGTTGCAGGATTCCCTCTCCTGGGTTCCCAGCAGGGGACCCAGGAGAGGCAACCATACAGTGATATTTATCTCCCTCTCTCCTTCCCTTCCCCTCTAAAGATAAATAAATAAAATCTAAAAAAAATATTAGATTAGAGAATCTTCAGTATACTGATTGGATGGTCACTAACTCAAAACAGAGCAGGAGATGCATATGCTGAAGTGAGAATCTAAAACATAACCCTGAAGGACACCAATAGTTAAGGAATGGTCAAGTAGTCTAAACAGAAATAGTCAGAGAAGTGGGAGAAAAAAACAGAAGAGTATGATAGCATATCAACTGGCAAGAAATAAGGCAAGGCTGATCAACAAAGTTGAATGTTCCTAAGAAATGAGGTGAGATAAGAAATGAAAAGTGCCCATTGAATTTAGCTGATAGGAAATCATTAGGAGCTCTGGCAAAAGCATCTTCAATGAACTCATGGGGTCAGAGCAAGACAGCCTTGTGTTAAAATGTGAATGGGAGGTAAATGATGAAACCACAAGCGTGACATATTGTAAGAAAAGATTGTCTGTGAAGAAGGAAAAATGAAGACATTGGTAGCTAAAGGTAAATGTGGGTCAAAGAAAGGTTGTTTTAAATTATGAAAGAGATATGTTTATGTAGCACAGAGAAAGGGCCTGTAGAATCATCAAAATTAAAAATGAAGAACAGAGAGAAAACTCTTGTTAAGTTCCTGAGAAGAAGGTAAGGCATAGCACAGCACTAGCCTTAGACAGGAGACTAGTTAACTATTCGTAGCAACAGGAAAGCCAGAAAATTAGATGCATATTCCCATATGTGATGTACAGGTTTGGGGGCAGGCAGTTGGGGGAGCTTCCTGCATGATGACTTCTACTCTCCAAAATTCCTTTTTGACCTCTTTTAGCACTTTTCACCTGGTCTCATGAGTGTTTGGTTTACTTGTTCCATCTCGACCAGATTATAGTTTGGTGCTGTCCAATAAAAATATAACATAAATCATCTAGAAAATATAAATTTTTCTCCTGGCCACATTAACAAATGTTGAAAAAGAAGAAGTTCATTTTAATATAGTTTATTAAATCCAATGTATCTAAATATTATAATTCAACACAGAATCTATATAAAATTAATGGCATGTTTTCACATTCTTTTTTTTGTATGTCTTTGAATTCTGATGTATATTTAACACTATATTAAACCTTAGTAAAGACTAGCCACATTTTAAGTGCTCAGTAGCCACCTTTGGCTGGTGACTATGGACAGTACAGATCTAGATGGCCAGTGACTCTGGGCAGTACAGACATAGACAGTCAGTGTAATGAAAGAAGATACTATTACTTCCCTCTTTCACTCACTCAACATTGAATTAGAACTACGCAAAATGAAAACATCTATCAAAGTAGTCATAGGACATTCAAGAATTTCTTTAAAAATATTTAATTGATCTAATAAATAAAAATCAGTGCCTATGTAATTTTTGTCTGATTTGCTACTGAAAAAGTCATGTTTTCCTCTTCAAAGGCTTTTGGGACACTGATATAATCTTTATAAAGGGAAATGATGCTATTTTAATTTAAGCAATTTAAATGGGATTAAACAGCATTGTGCCCATTTCAGGTAAATTGCTATCCTGCTTTTCTGGAATTGATTCTGATTCAATGAGTATAGATTAATACAGAATTCTTCTGATTTGGTATTAGAGCAGTTTGTCTTCTTTACAGTAAGTTCTACTGTCTCCCAGAGAGGCGGTTGGTCTGGATTAGAGGAGAGACTTGAGGAACTGCAGGCTCCTCACTATTGCCTAACCACACTCAGAAAGCAAATGAGCAACAATGAGCTTCTCTACTCTACAAATAGTCCTTTTGCAGATTGAAATCTATTTTTTCTTAGAGATATAGCTCCTGGTAGTGCCAAATGTGCTGCATGAATAAAAGACTCATAGAGTCATAGAATGTGAGAGTTGGAAGGGACCTTAAAAGTCATTTTATTTGTACTTCTACACCCTCCTCTCCCAAGTTATTTTACAAGTCAGAAAGTACTTATAATAGTACATTTCTTCTGATACTAAAAGCAGAATTAAGTCTTTATATTAGAGATTTTCCCTAGATTGATGTAGTCCTATTTATTTATTTTTAAAAGGTTTTGCACAGCAGAGGAAACCATCAACAGAATAAAAAGACAACCAATTAAAGGGGAGAACATATTTGCTGATACACCTAATAAGGTCTTAATATCCAAAATTTATAAGGAACATGTAAAACTCAACACCAAAAAAATAAACAATCCAATTAAGAAATGCACAGAGGACTTGAGTAGACTCTTCTACAAAGAGAACACACAGATGGCCAACAGACATATGAAAAGATGTTCAGTGTCACTAATTATCAGAGAAATGCAAATTAAAACCACAATGAGCTATTATCTCATGCCTGTCGGAATGGCTATCATCAATAAATCAACAAACAGTAAGTGCTGACAAGGATGTGTTGAAAAAGAAATCCTTTTGCACTGTTGGTATGAATGCAGATTGGTGCAGCCACTGTGGAGAGCAATATGTAGTTACCTCAAATAATTAAAAATGGGTCTATTTTGTGGCCCAGCAGTGCCACTTTGGGGAATATATCCAAAGAAACCTGAAACATTAATTTGAAAGAATATGTGCACACCTACATTCATTGCAGTGTTATTTACATAGCCCAGATTTGAAAGCAGTCCAAGTACCCAACAGTAGATGAGTGGATAAAAAAGCTGTGGTACGTTTACACAATGGAATACAACTCAGCCATAAAAAAGAAGGAATCCTTACCTTTTACAACAGCATGGATGGACCTGGAGAATATTATATTAAGTGAAATAAGCCAACTAGAGAAAGACAAACAGTGCATGAATTCACTTATTATGAAATCTAACAAACAAAATAGAAACATAGAATGAGAATAGGACTGACGGCTATCAGAGGGGAGGGGGTTGGCGGCTGGGTGAAAAAGGTGAAGGGATTAAGCAAAAAAAAGAAGAAAACTCATAGACACAGAATCAGTATGGTGATCACCAGAGGGAATAGGGGGTGGGGGAGGTAAAAGAGTAAAGAAGGGATCAACAATGATGGAAGGAGACTTGATTTATAAACACACGATAAAATGTACAGATGATGTATTATAGAATTGTATACCTCAATCCTACATAATGTTTTAACCAAAGTCACCCCAATAAATTTAATTTTTAAAAAAGGTTTTCCCTAGAAACACATTTTCTTTAAAATTGTAGTCAGGCCAAACTGAATACACGCTATACCCTACAGAATAATTCTTGAACTTGTAACTTTTATATTGGCCTCTAATGAGAAATCACTGCACAAATTCTCTTCCTACAAATAGTTAAATTTTATGCATTCTTGAAGCATTGAATGTGTCTCTTTAAATGGATTCTCCCATTTATTTAAAATTTCCTAAAATAAAAAAGATCTCGGCTATGTATGGCTGTCTTTGTCAGTTCCTGCCACTCTACTCCCAGCTGTGGCTACTGAAGAGTTCCCAACAGATTGCTCAGCTTTGCCTAATTCCTGAATCATTAAGATTCAGGCCTGGTGGTATATTAGAAACTAATTCTCTACCAAGAGGAATAAGAAAATTAGTCTGTAGCCCTATGCCAGGTGTCCCTTTTTCCCAAGGACTGCATCAGCACCAAGTTGAGCTTTCTTTCTCTCGTCATCCCCCCTCCCTTTCCTCCACATTTCCATTCCATTCTACTGAGCCACCTGCCCCTCTGGGTCCCTTGCAACAAACCCCAAGCCCAAACCCAGTTGTCTATGGCTCTAAGCATCCTTCTAGCTACTGCAGATCTCATCCTCCAGGGTCTAATTCCTGTTCCCAGCATCGTCAGTCACTGTCTGCTCCCCTTATTAATTTCCAGTGGAACACCCTGACATCTTGGCTCAGTTCCCACACCGACTTCCAGATAATAAGCCCACCCCTCCTTTGTCCGCCCTTGTTTGTCTTCCTTTAAATCAGACTTCCTGGAAAACTGTCCCAAACCTAGAGGATTTCCTGTATTACTCTGTGTCTAGTGATTTGAACTGCAGACTCTCTTCCTTTGCAGT